>JAODUG010000001.1:357423-384722 GCA_027564795.1 Aphredoderus sayanus | reverse complement strand
GAGGGCTGGCTTAACTTGAAATTAGTGTTTTATACATCAAAAGACGCTTGATCGATCTGAAAAAAAAAAAAAAAAAAAAAAAAAATCGGGTGCCAGATATAATTGTACGGCGGGCCGGATTTGGCCCGCGGGCCTTGAGTTTGACATACGTGGTTTAGATGGATGGCTCCCCAGATGTTTGTGTGCAATGAACTATATATGGCCATGTGTGTAACAACCATCTGGCGTGTCAGTTTACATTGAGTCTTCCTAGTGTTTGAAATATGCTAAAAATGCCTTGACATGCCTTATTGTCAATTAAATGTCTTTCTGTTTCCACAGTTACTTGTGAATTGGGCAAGAGGACCCAATTTAATACTAGCCGTCTGACGATTGTTGGTACTCGACCTCCGACAACAGTGAAACCCACAACGTCACCAAAACCAGTCCAGACCACAGGTGTGGGACCAATCCAGACCACCGGTGTGGGACCAGTAACTAGCACATCAACCGTGTCAAGTCAAACAACACCAGGAATGATAGTAACCACGGCCATCCAACCCAACCAAACGGTACCAAGTGGCACTGCATCCAGGCGCAGGAGACACGCTAAGGACAGTCATGAGGATAACAGCCATGAAGATAAGAATAGAAGATCCATTGGCTTCTATGGTCTGTTTCAGCTCACTGACCGCATAGCCTGTAACTCTGGCTACGGTCCGACCAAGAATGTCTGTCAAACCCAATGTGATGGTAAGATTGTTATTGACATCTATATAATAAGATGTAGTCTGTATTAAATAAAACAACAAATCAAATTATTAGATTTTTTTCTTATCTCCATGGGTTACTTGTAAATAAACTCAAGGCACCTCCCAACCCTCTTACACCATGAGGGTTTGGTGCATCCATTAGGCATGCTCTGAAATTACAAAACAGTCAAATGACTTCATAGCTTGATATGCTTTGTTATTTCGTCCTAAAGTCTTTCTGGATGATGAAATTGAAGATGACATCGCCTGCTTTGTAAAATCCCGTGCCTGGGAGTAAGTATGCTTTTAAACTTTTAAACTTTTAAACATTGCATTTTGGAATTTGAGTTTGAATTTGAGTGTCTAGTATTGTATTACACATTCAGCTCTTCATCTGGTCATATTAACTAATATCAATGTTGTTGAACAGGGATCTTCTGAGTAAAAACAGATGTTCATCTAAAGACCTTGTGAACTACTTTGCTGAATGTGTGTAGTGAGAAACCAGACAGCGCATGCAAAGTTCCTGAAGAGAGTTGATTGTCTTCCGGTCCACATTACTGACCTTGTTTATCTGTTTTTCTGCTTCTCTACAATGTTTTGCTTGCTTAACGTTATGAGTCTATAGATATAAAATAGTCTAATGCTGAAATAATTGATGTGGGATTGTTATCATTGTTACAATTGTATTCTGATAAAGCATGCAATAAACAAGGCATATAAATAAATGTTGGGCTTTTTTTGTAACAAAATAGAAAGCATGTTGTTTAAATATGATATATGCACAGAGCCACATCCATTTCCCACATAGTCCCACAATTTAAGTATATGCATATGCACGAATATGCATATATTTAGGGATGACTTTAAAATTATTTATCTCTACATTACCATAGTAATATGTTTTTATTTGATATGCTCATGGCAAGCGACATTCAGAATAAGAACACATATGGAATTATGAGCAATTGTCTACATTGTCCTAATAGAATTTGGGGGTTAACTTTAACAGGCTATTTCTTTAAATTTTCACTTTGTCTTCATATTTGAAGTGGTAGGCTAATGGAGAGGGACATCCATAATAAGAATCCATCTGAAGTATGAGCAATCCTATTAACAATTATATTTTATTGAATATCTCAAATTAGCCACATTAACTTGCCACAATGTGCACATTTAATTGGGCACTTAGTTTATATATTTATATTACATTACCATAGTAAAATGTATCAATCTCATTACAGAAGAATGCCCAGATCAAGAAACCATGCATTCTTATTATTAGCTCTACCTCTATTCACTAAAGATTATGTTTTATGGAAGATGACTCCTATTACAATAGGAGAGTAATGAGTTGTAGGATAGGTTAATATTTAATAAAAGTTAATAGTTCTTTACATTTCCATAGTAAAATGTCTCAACTTTCAATAAGGCAGCAATAAGCAAACTTATTAGGCTACAATATACAGATTTAAGTTACAACTACCTATATTAAGTTTCATAGCCATATGAAACACTATTTATATCCTCTCACCGCATTACACTAAAAAGTTGAGTTTCTATCTCAGCTGCTACGTAAATATAGGGCACACATGTTGAGTTGGATCAATGTTCAGTAAGGTGGGCTGGGTGTCCAATGCTAAATGGTTAAATGTCAGCCCATTTTTCTGGGTTGATCCAATCCAACAAGTGTCTGGTCCTACAGTTACTCAGCAGCTTGGTTAGAAACTATCTCAACCCAATACATTGAGTTGATAAAGTGACCAAATGCTGCAGGTATAATAACTAAATTAGTGGTTAATCTAACCCCATGCCTGGGATGTTGTTTTTCAATGTCCACTACAGTGATTGGCCTACATACACTGTCACTAAACAAGGATTAACACAAACACAAGAGTTACATAACAAAACTGTATATATTATCTTTGTATAGGCTAAATCAATCAAAAACAGTTTATTAGGTCTGGTCTACCGCCGCAGATGAACTCACGTTATTCATACTCATTCTTATTGTGGGCTAGCTGTATGAATAACGGCCTACACTAACTATTTACTGGTAAATTACATTGTGTAGGACATTATTGGACATGGTTACAGCGCACCGTCTGCTGACATACTCCCAGTGTGTGAGAGCTTAACACTGGTTACCAGAATGCTGGTTATTATTTCATAATTTTTAAACACTTAAATTATTTTTGTTAATTCAAATTTGGCTGGATGGTTATAACCCTTTTGATGTCCTCTGGGTCAAAATGACCCAAATCACTAGCTCTTTGTGGCAGATAGAAGGCGCTAAACCTATTTCTACAGATTACACACACATATGATGTGCACTGCTGGCACAACAGGGTGTGAGTTTGAAACCCAGGGACAACAGGAGGGTTAAAAGGCATGAAAAAACAACACAAAAACATATACAAATAATTAATAAAACACACAAAATCATACACAATCAGATGGTGCCGCCATGTGTCCACATATGATATTTTTAAAAGACATCACAAGGGTTAATATCAACATTTTCTGTGGTTATTTCAGCTTTACACGATCTTAAAGCTCGCAAGATCAGGATGGCCCCACAAGCCTACATATTCCTAGCCTCTGAGAGAGTAGGGTTATATTATGTTAGTTCAGTTGTAAAATAAAAAAACAGTTAGTTATAGTAAAACTGTAGTTAGACCAGCTCTCCAGTAGGTATCGCCGTCGAGCCATGGGGACGCAGGAAAGAAATAGACACTGCCTGACCATCACTGCCGGACCTGTCCCTGCCTACTGGGTTGGTAGGCAGTCAGTGTTGTTTACCTACACTACGCTAGTTTGTGTAAACTACCGGTTTTGACAAAAGGCCTTAAAAAATTTAAATAAATAAATAAATAAATAAAAAGAACACAGAACTATATAAGTTATATACTATATAACTGAAGACTGGAATAAGCTACCACGTTGCCAGGTAGATGTTTAGGACTAAGCTCCCCCACTTAACGTATAGTTTTGTCTTAGGCTTTGTTTTAATCTGCAGTAGGCTAGCGAAATGAATGTCAGGTTTGTGATCTAAATGCGCAAATAATGAAACTACATCCATCCATCTTCAACCGCTTATCCGAGGTCGGGTCGCGGGGGCAGCAGCTCCAGCAGGGAACCAAAAAATGAAACTGTCCGTTTAATTTAATCCAGAAAGTGAAACTTTCATATTTTAGATTTTCACTGAGAAATATTTAAAGATTTTTTTTTAAATCTTCATGATTACAGCTTGCACATGACAATAAATACATTTTCTTATCTTTATTTCAAATTTAGTTTCACATTACATAAAGACATCATGGGTCTTTAACTATAGGCCTTATTGTAGTGATTTTGAGTTTTGGACAATTTCTTCTCAAAATGTTTTAAAAATAATAATAATAATAATAAACGCAAACAACAACAACAAATTTGATTAATGTTCAATAAAGTATGGAGGCATTTCTTTAAAACAAGAAAGTGAACATACAAGGTTTTTGTGGGTTAATTGTCACTCTCAGTCAAGAGATAAAACTACATTTCTACAAAGATTGTAATAATTAATACATTCTTATGATATATTTTATTATTACTACACAACATTTATTGTACATTGACAAAGTAATACATTATGTCTACGAGCAGTCTCTCTCAGCTGTAAACCTGTTTATAAAACCTTACTCCATATATGCTAGATACATCTTTGCAGGAAAAGCATCAAACATGTCCTTGTTCTTCATCACTTGCATCATGTAATCCCACCCCATTCTCCCCATCAGAGCTTTGACTGTGTTTGCTGTGGCCAGTGTCCTGCTGAGCCTCACCCTGGGCTGGGTGTTCAGTATCTGAGTAGTCATCATGGTCCTCAGAGTAGTGGTAACTGTCATCAGAGTAGTGTTGCTCTTCACCTCCCCCTTCATCACTCGAGTATTGGCTTATGTCCTCTCCTTGGGGGCAGCTTACTGGGTCTTCACATTCCTCTTCAGTGTCATCTTCATCATCAGAATTTAAGTAGACATCCCTATATAGAACGGGCACAAGTGATAAATCTGGCTCAGCCCCCTTGTTACTTTAGGAATTACGTACCTGCCTTTATGACTAAATGTTTTATATGGTTTGTTGAAGTTACAGTAATGAACACACACTAATATTGTGTTGTTATTGTCTATATGAATACATTATTTATAAAATCACACTGTAGGTGGGCTGGGTATGTGAAACCCTAGGCTAATGAATTCAACACAAGCTACTTGGAATCAGAGTTAGCAAACCATTTGGCGGTAATGGCTACTCTGACTTATTACTCTGACAAGAGTCAATTACTTTACTCTTACAAGAACACATTCATGAATAATACTCCACACCACACCATGTATTATATATTAATTTCTTATGAGAACTGATTTGATTATGCATGTACTGTAGGCAGACGTACCTTTTCTTGCAGTCACTGGAGCAAGAGGCCTTGCTGGCAGCACATGAGGTACCTGCTAGCTGGGATTTAGGGACCTTCCCACGAATAAAGTCCTCTGTCAGGCCACACCCACGCAGGGCGTCTGCGTATCGCTTCTCTGCTGCCCGCCTGGCATTTGTCTGGTACAGATCACATCAACATTAAATACGGTATTAGAATTTTGCCATGATAAATTGATGGAGACTTAAAAACTGCTTTTGCAGACTAGTCTCCCAGCTCCAAGTATATGTAAGTAAGTATATAAACAATATTGATGGAATCAACGGGTGGCAATGCCTCATTTAGATATCGTTAGAATCCTGAATGTGTAAAAAAACTGGAACGTAAAGGTATAGCATGACATTCTGGCCACTATGGAGAAAAGTGATGTAATGTTAGATCACGGACCATTGCACACACGTAGTTGGACTCGTTTGGAAACATTTAGCAGACACTTTAATCGGTGACTTAAAATAAATACATCGGTCAATGTCGTCATGCAAAGGTCATACACCAGTCTTCAAAAGTACAGTAAATACATTCTGTCTGCTGATTCTGATGCTGTCATTCTGAACAATGACATCACTTCCTAAAGAATGACACTGTACATCAAACATATAATTTATCCAGAGTAGAAAAGGAGTTTATTATTTCTTAGACAGAGACAGTACGAGTGACAGATGGTCGTAATTGATGGCTGAGACTCCAGGGGTTCGGGTGCATGTGAACGTGCACGTGCTTTATCTAATCACATACTTTCTATTTCAATCCAAGCAAAATGCTGTAAGCTTCTGCTTGTAAGTAGTTATTTATAAAAGGATATTATGACAGGCGAGATGCTTTAAAATAAAAATAACACAATAATAATAGACTTTTCTATTCCTTTGATTTTGCCCACTAGTTTACTTTTAGCTCTCATGACAGCAAATACAATTGTCATAACAACATACTGTCCCTCCCAATTGTGTCCCTCTGAGCTAGATGAGTGTTCAGCCTTAAACACAATACTAATCACTGTAGAGTGACACAACACACTACAGTTGACACACCTGTGCAACCTGCTCCAATAACAGTGGCCTGCCTTTCACCCTCTGCTGGATCTCTCTAATCTCCTGCTGGTACTCCCTCCTGCGCTGAAGGTCTTGCTTCCTGCAAACAAGATTCAGAAGAGGACAGGAATAGAAAATGCCTTTGTACCGTGTTACCTTACTGAAAGGCATTTTATGCACAATCCTCAATTCCGTTATAGTGATACAGAATCACACAATATCTGCCCCACATCTGTTTATTTGAAACACAAGTGAGCACAGTGCCAGCCACTGAGCTGAATCTTTCAGTTCAACACAGCTTTCAAAAACATAAAGTGTAGTCGTGTCTCATGATGCCAAGGAGTACCTGAACTCCTTGAGCTTAGACTGGCAAGTCTGTGCCAGAGCCACGTGAGGGTCGTTGGCCTCGGCACGCCTCAGCACCACCTGCTGCAGCTTCTTCTCCCTCAGCTTCTGTCTCTTTCTCCACCTCTCCTCATCCTCCTCGGCCTTCTTCCGCTGTTCAAGTGTCTTTCTACTCAAAGAGACAACACGGTCACAGACCACGGGAGGGTGTGGACAAGGGTCAGTGGCTGGGGCGGAGAATTGGGGAGAGGGTGTTCAGTGTCTTGGGTAGCTGGACACGGTGCATATCAACTGTACAATGACATGAATTTGCAGGCACATTAGGGTAGAGAAGGGAAGGTCCAGAGTCCAATATGGAGTCAAGGTGACTTGCAGTTTGTGGGAAAGGGAAACTAATTCTAAATAGGGCATTCTAATGGATCCTGTGAGGATACCTGACAGCCTCCTGGCGCTTTATGCTGGCGTCTGTGACTTTAGCCGACAGGAGCTCCAGGCTGCCTGACAGGGACGAACAGGGACTAGAGGCGGGTGTTCCAACAGGCCTGGGGCTGATGTAGGGCCTGCGCCTCGCCCGAGGGCTGGCCTGCTCCTTCTCGATGTCGGCCAGTACACGCTCGCGATGCGAGGGGATCTGCGATGTCCTTAACTGGAAGGGCTCGCAGGCGGTCACAGGCTTGACCTCCTTCCGGCTGTCCAGGTGCTTCTGGAAGCGGCGGAAGCTGGCGTCGAAGTCAGGCACCTGCTTGTTGATCTGGGGCCTGTGGGGGAAGCCCTTCTCCCCTTCTGACAAGTCCTTGGTGTTCTGCCGCTGGTTCAGGCGTCGTGCCAGCATGCTGGGAGGCATGGACGCGCTGTACAGCATCTCCCTGGCTCTCATCTGCATCTTGATGGTGCGATAGAGCTGCTGCTCCTTGCTCTGTTCCCCAGCTGCTGCCTCATACACTGCTTTGGGCACCGGCCTGGCTTTGAAGGGTCTGGCCCTCTCCTGCGGGGCAGACAGGAGCAGGAGCAGCTGCTCCTGTCTGCGTTGCCTCTTCAGCCGCTCCCGCTCCAGGAAGCTGAAGGGCTTCTGTGTGGCGCGCAGGTGGTGCTCCTCCTCACTCCGGCAGCGCCGCCGCCGCCGCCGCTCCTCCTCCTCTCGCTCCCGGAGCTCCTCGTAGAGCGGGAGGCGCACGTGCGCGGGCGCCGGGCTGGCGCGGAACTTCCGCCGGCACTCCGTCAGCTCCTCCAGCTGTCGCCGCAGCTCGGCGTTCTCCCGCTCCACCGCCGCGCGCGTCTTGACGCCGTGCTGCCGCCGCTCGTCCTCGCGCAGCGTCATCTTGAAGGGTTTCGGGACGGTTCGGCGGTGTTTCCATGACTCCTGCTCTGCGTCCCTTTGTCGCTGCTTCTTCTTGGCCTTTCCCTTTGAGTGCTGCAGCCGCTTGTCGTCCGGAAGGCTCTGGAATGAGGACGGACGGCGATTGCGGGGGGACAGCTTGAAGTCCTGCCACATGTTTCTGATGTGGTCCTTGGGAGAGAAGAGTTGGCCATTTCCCACGTCGTTACCAGCGGCTACATCCTCATATGATGAAGGTCTGGAGCCTGTCCTCAGTTCAACAGCTGAGTGGGACTTCCACAAACGACCAAAAGCTGGTGGGCTATTCCTTGTCCATGGAACCCTTGGGAGAAATAACACATGCAAAACTCAAACATGTTGTATTCTCCACTGAGTAAACTAGCAGTAAGTAGAAATATGAGTCAATTGACAATAAACAGAGGAAAGAACATAGGCTGTCAAGACATAAACAGTTTCAATGGACGGCTCTCCAGATGGTTGTTACATGCACAGAACGTAGTTCTATGCACATAACCATCTGGGGAGCCGTCCATGGAAATTGTTTTAAAAGGGCAGGTGCTTATAAAAAATACTTGACAGTTGTTGGAACCGCCATTGTTGTTTTCGAGTGGCTTTTGCTGTTTTCACACCTAAATCATCCCAGTAGAAACCACAAACGACGCTAGATATACAGGTCAGAACTGAAAGAATTGCTTGCCTCTCCAGACTGGTTCTCGTAGCAAAGTGAAACTGAAGCTTGAGAAATCAGGATGGTCTTGATAGTCAAGACATTCTCACACACAGAAACGCAAATATGAGTTATGGCCGGAAATATACTGGTCTGGTATACTGGTCTACCTTGCCAGCTGCTGAACTTTTTTATTTTATTTTAAATACAGCTTTCACAAACACAATGTCAAGATGCAAGATGAGATCTAAGCAGCCACACTGCGTCCACCACTATGGTGCAGAGCAACATGTGATCTTGTTAATGAGCCACACCTGTGCCCAGCCTCCACCACGGTCTCAGCGGGCGGCAAGGACTTGAGCTGCAGTTTTTGCCGATACATGTTTTCGAGCTCGGCCATGGTGCGGAGGTGGGCCTGCTTCAGCTCCTCCAGCTTGCTGTAGTACTCCTCGTTGGAAAAGAAGATGTCATGCAGGTTGATGCGCTCCTCCATTACCCTGTAGTCCTTATGCGTCACAGGACTACGATTTCCAGATGTGCCCTCATCACTGTACTCAGAATCTGAGTCCTCATACGGCATCTGAAAAAATCAAAAGTGAGATTAAACAGATATTAATGGGGTGGTATGAAGGGTAGCGCTGTCAACTTCTAGCCAAAAGGTCATGGGTTTGATCCTAACATATCGTACCTAGGAAACAAAACAAACAAGTAAATGGTTACTATCTCATTCAAATCTGTGACCCCCTCCAAAAGGTAACTTGGTATTCCTTGGAGGTGTCATGGGGGGGTGTGAACTTGTTTCTTGCTCAGCAGGGTGGACGTGTGGAGTGATGGAGAATTAACCTCAAGACCATCTGGCGGGAGATTGGTTTCTCTTATCAGATACCTGAATGAAGGGTAAACCAGACTATTCCTGGTACGGTATGAAACATTACTACAATTGGCTTCACCAGGATTAGCCAATTATCCCCCTGCTACTGCAAGTACTGCTGCTTGGCCATATGGTTTAGCATGTGGGTGGCTGGGGAACAAAGCCTATAGGCTCAGAGAATTCCTCTCATATCCAATGTCATATGTCTGGTCAGGTTTTATAGTGGGTCAACATTAGGCCTAACTTATGCCTTGACCTTGAAGACAGGCAAGAAAGGATTGCGGGGGGGAACCAACTGATGTGGGTTAAATTTACATTGAAGGAGCATTGCTAGAACATTTGCTAATATGGGATTATGAACAGACTGACGTCCACTACAGTAACGTAACAGTAATCTACTAAAGACAGTATGCCAGGAATAGTAAAAGCAACACGGCAAATCTCTTCACACTAACTTGACAGTCAGTTGCTACCAGAAACGGTCTCGATTATTCCAACAAATACAGTGTAACAGTAGACTACTAAAGTTCGTAGTAGTAGTGTAATAATACAGGGTGGTAAAACGTATAATTTCAAACTCAAGTAAATACTGTACTGTGCTGTAGCCTAGGCTAACTACAGTATACTTACAGTAACAGTTTTACTGTAATAAAGTAGGCTACTGGTTATTATATACACAAAAACTGCTATCGAAACATCGCTACCCCCACCCCTTCCCATTGTACGCTACTGTACCTCTTCTTTATAATCCAGGTGGTCCGTATGAGCTGGTGTGTACGGGAAGGCTTTCTGTCGTTCATAAAGAGCAACCGGTGATTTGGTGTGCGGGTCTACCGGCGTTTTTAAACACGATGTAACTAAAACATTTGTTCGATGAGCGTTCGCCATAGGTCAGTCAGAGTCAGACCCGGTACAGTACTTTAAGAGTTGACCTTTGCTAAATAATGCACAGCAACAAGTGAGGTCCTTATTCGTGGACGCGATGTTGTGAAGTGGCAGCCAGGATGCAGCAGATTGTCCGTTGGCAATGGCTAAGCATCTATAGTCACGTGGTTCGGTGACGAATGTCCGAGGTTTGTAGGCTCAGGCATCATCTTTCGCTAAGTCCAGCTCGATGTACCATATATTTTTATGCCTATATTGAACGCAAACAACAGTGGACTGAACGTGGTTTGGACATTTCACATGGCTAACAATACAAAAGAGTGGGCTTCAGTAACATTAAAGCATTATTACTCCACATACGTGCCTTAGACTGGTCACAAAAGGACACGAAAGATGTCCTTTTTTAAAGTGTTTTATCAGAACACAATGAAGCCGAACAAAACAAGTGACTATGTTTTGAGAAAGTCTGCAGAATGCCATTTTTTAAACAGAACTAAATACTTTATAGAACTACACGTTTTATTGTGCCCAGTCAATGAGCATATTGATAAGCCACACCCTTCAAGTCAGGTGGCTGTATTGTCTTAGCAAAAGTGCTGACACATTTATTAACTAAATAAGAGATACACTGAGTGCAAAAACAAATATATATTGTGACAGTATACAATACCCACCAATATTAAAACAACAGAAGTGGTCCAGTTGTCACATAGATGACAGAATGAATGCTGTCCTTTATGGTTACCATCACCAAATATTTTATTAATTATTGGCAAAACAGTACATGGTTTGAAACTGTTGAAAATAATCACAAGCAAGAGGGCAACGGTCAAAAAGTAACATTTTTATTAACTTATGTAATGCAACAAGACACATCTGACTGGACAGATCCTTGTGGTATTTGCAGGTTTATTTGAAATGAAGTGAAGCATTTATCGAGTGTTCACCTGAAAAAAAAAAGAAAAAAAAAAGGTGTTGGACAATTTCTCCTTTGTTGACAACCACAATGTATTCTAAAACTTTTGTAGAAATAAAAGAAAATACTTTTCGTGTACCATTTCGTACCATTTCTCTGAGACACCAATGAGCTGCTGGCTGTGCCAGTGTAATAAGTATTTGATAGAAAGTGTACTGACAGATAAGGTACTGGTTACATTGTGCTAGTCCATCTTACCACATCATCGATCTTCAGGATGCTGCGGACGGTCTCTGTTGCCAGAGTCAGAGCACTGATGGAAACAAGCAATGGCTGGACAACCAACTCTTCCAGGATGTTGGAAATCCCACCCTGAGGCAAGAGAAGCAAAGGACATGCAGGGCATACAGTCATTCCCTTCTCATATGCAATGCTTTCATGTCATATCAGTGTATACAGTAGAGACGACAGTGCTCACCTTGCGCACGTTGATGCCAGCGGTCTTCTCCCCATGGGCATGCCTGTTGCGGAGCTCCGTCACCGTGGAGATTGGGTTCAGGCCAGCATTCTCTGCCAGCGTGGAGGGGATGACCTCCAGGGCGTCGGCGTAAGCCCGGACGCAGTATGCCTCCATGCCCGCCAGGGTGCGGGAGTACTCTGCCAAACGCAGTGCCAGCTCGATCTCTGGGGCACCGCCGCCAGCTATCAGAGCCCTGGAGGAACAGGCAAAAGGGGTGTTGGGCTGAGCTCAGATTCAGGTGAAACACACACAAGGCATTCTACAAACTGCATGGAAACAGTACTTGCTTCCTCATCCAGACATGTGGTAGACATCACTTCATAGGTAATGCTGACAAGACCCGGTCTCCCATGACATACCTCTTCTTGACCAGGCAGCGGATGACACACAGGGCATCGTGGATGGACCGCTCGGCCTCCTCGATCACCAGCTTGTTGGAGCCACGCACCACAATGCTGACCGTCTTCCCTGGGCTAGTGCAGCCTGTGATCTATTGGCAGGAAGCACCCACACTCAGCACACAAGCCCATCAACAGTGAAACTAACAATCTGCCCAGAAGCCATTACAGTACCTTGATCAGCTTCCCTGAGCCATCTAGGTGAACCTCCTCTGCCAGCTCCGCTGTTCCCAGCATCTCTGCGGTGAAGTGGTCGATGTGAGCGATGGGCTTGGTGCCAATAGTCTGAAGAAATCATGCTTTTTAGAATAGCTTTACAGAGGTCAAAGCAATGATAATAGACACCTCTTAGCACTCTCCCCTATCTCAAAGGGTCAACTGTGAAACCCCGTTTACTCCTCATGCATTTCTTTCTATCTATCTATATACACACTTTGTGTTTTTATATGGTTGATTACGCTGTAGTAGACATAATGACATTATGCTGCATATGTTCTATGTAGAAGATTGTGTGCTTACAATTGCTGGTGTATGACCTGTACAACTATTGACAAATATAAGTCACTTTGGATAAAAGCGTCCAAATGCGGCAAATGTAAATAGACCTTCTTACTAGCCCATCTTCATTGTCAACAGCCACAGACATCAACAACTAGTTACCTGGAGATTTCTGTGAGGATATCAAACTAGCAAACTGCTTGTTTGGGTAATGGCTACTGATATAAAGTGCATCACTACATACTTTCCAACATGAGTGTGCCGACGCACTTTAAAAAGGGGTCCATGTATCTTACCTTGCAGATGAACTCAATGTCCTCTCTCTCTATGTCCTTCACCACCATGATCTTCATCTTGTTCAGGAAGTGCAGGGCCAGGTCACTCAGAGCATCTCTGTGAGAGGAGATTTACTCAGTTGTCTGTTTACTGGCTTAATAGCTTATCCTCCCCCAATAACATGCAAGAGGATTTGTTAAAGCCGCAACAACACAATCCCAAACAATTACATTTGTCCTCAGAATACACATTTCAAGCTTCAAAATTCCCCTCCATTTCTTCCAGAAGTTTGCATTCATTTTATTCAAATCTGAACTGAACCCCCCCAAAATAAAATATATTTAAAAAAACACTGCGTTGAAAAGGCAGGTCCACCAGGCTTGTTGCACCAGTCTACCTGAGGATCGACTTCTGGATGAGCAGCACATTGCAGCCAGCCTTCTTGATCTGCTTGATCAAGTTGAGGATGTAGGCACGCTCTTCTCTCAGCACACGGTCCATCTGGGCATAGTCAGACACCACTATCTGGTTGTCCATCTGGATCACACACACAGTAGAACAAATGTGGTCAGTGGTACTAAAGATAGTGTATTTGCAGTAATCAATTCATTAGTGGACCACTCACATCTGTTTTTGGAGGGGACAGGCAGAACTGGATGAGGCCAATCTTTGCCTTCTCCACACGGGTCACGTTAGTGCACACCTTCTGGTTGAGCACCAGGCCATCCACCAGCTCACAGTCATCAATGGTTCCACTGAAGACACATTATCGTTAGAGGGAAAAAAGCCAATAGCTTGGCTATAGAGAAGTTAATTTCGCATTCAACCAATGAGTCTCCATTCTATAAGACAATGTTTAGTAAATTAACCTATTTCAGGGTTCCCACTCATGTCTACTAGGAACATTTCAACAATCGTCCTAAGGATTATGGTTGGGGGGGGCATTTTGCCAATTGTGCTATCTTAACATTACTTAGATCAATAATTACACATCATTTCAAAAGTGTGTGGAACCTCCAATGTGGGAGCTGAGGGGTGGGATGCTAAGGCTGCCCCTCAGCTCACCTCACCCTCACCCACCCGTGCTTCTTGACGATCTTGATGTCGTGCAGGTCAACGCCAGTGGCCGTGGCCGGGTCAATGACACGCATGACAGCGTCCACGCTCATGGGCGCCAGCAGGTTGGAGTACTGGGACACCACCTTGGAGCACAGCGACGTGGTGGCGCTGTTGAGCAGCGTCTCACGGTCACTCAGCTGCACAGGCGTGCTCATAGCCGTCAGCACCTCCACTGCCTTGTCCACGGCCTTCTGGAAGGACTCTGAGATGGTGGTGGGGTGGATGCCTGCCCCATGAATAGAGGAGATGGCTTTACTACCTACTTACAACACTAGTCCCCATCACAGTCTCTCACATGGTGAGCACCACACATCCTATGCAATGCCTGCGTTCCCACTACAATAGTTTCTCCCTCTAAATGCTTATTCAAACAGTGTGTGTTCATCCAGTTCATCTGCACGAGGATACACTACTGTGCGTGTGCAGGATGCGAACGCTGATGATGCACACGATATGCTATGGAGAAAGAGTGGTTAATACATTTGGTCCAATTTTATCTACCCGGGAAATTAGGTAAGCTAATGTCTCGTTTGCAATAAACATGACATCTAACACTTTGAAGTCTTTAACTTATTAGCAAATGGTAGCTGTTGTGTTAAGCCAACACCATGCAGGCTGTATGTTATATCAAACCTGGACCGATTAAACCAATTGGCTAGCAGGTTGTGAATGAACTTCAAATTAGTGTTGAAACAACCATAGGACTGACTGATTGGTAGATTGGCTAGCATGTAGGCTACTCGTGCATGAAAGCCATAGCCTGTGGGGGACCCAGGCAGGCAGGCATTAGCAAACCTTTCGCCTATCTGTTATGTTACATCTGTTATGTTATTCGTTATGTTTTTATAGGTAGCTCACATTTCCCTTCCCAAAGCCCAGAAACCATGTTTTGATATAAATGTAAAATAGCCTAGATATATTTGAGGCTAAGGCAGATGTCTGTTTTGTCATGCAATAATTCTTGTCAAATTAGGTTACTTTGATTTGGCATAAAAACTAATACAGTATGTAATACCTTAAAATATCATTAAAGCTGTCTGTAGTAAATTGTAGGCAAATTAGGTACTCTGTGAATCGACTAAAACATTTTCTATTTTCGTCGACTAGACTAAAACTATTTAGGATGAAAATGACTAAAATGTGACTAAACACTTACACATTTTTGTCTAAAGACTAAAACAATGACAAAAATCTAAAATAGCTGCCAAAATTAACACTAGTTCCCACTGAGGTATTTAAGGTTTCTTTGACACAGTAAGGCTGTATGTATGTACCCTTCTGCAGTAGTCTGGAGCAAGAGTCCAGAAGAGCTCCTGCGATCACCACCACAGAGGTTGTCCCATCACCAGCTTCAATGTCCTGAGCTTTGGACAGCTCTACCAGCTGGAACAGACAATATTACAATACAATATTACAGTAGAAACATTTAACACATTAAACCAATTGGTAGAAATGCTTTTTGGATTGTATTTATGACTATATATTCTGTGTGTACAATAAAATGTATTAATCTTGATATGGGGAGGCCACAAGTGGAGTTGACACCCTGCCTCGACAATAATATGACCAGTGTTGCATAGAAAAACTCACTACAGTTGGTAAATATTTATTGAGATACCTGTTTGTTGTTTCCTAATGGTGCCTAATTTAAGCATAGGTGCTGATTTAAGTTGTTTCAGTTAAACCTAGTTTTAGAAGTGTACTGTATACTATCCCAGCACCTATGGTTTAGAAGACTAGGTAGAACATACCATTTTAGCTGCAGGGTGGAGCACCTGCATCTGTTTCAGGATGGTGGCTCCATCATTAGTAATGGTCACATCACCTTTCCCATCCTCAATCTGAAACAAACAAAGATGTAAGATTTGCAAGACAAGGGATTTGGATTACACTCTTTATAAACAGATATGGGTCACTGACCATCTTATCCATGCCCTTGGGCCCAAGGCTTGTTCTGATAGCATCTGCGACGGCTGTAAAGCAACAAAAACAAAAGTAATTCATTCTGCAGGTCTGTCCACACCAGTTCAGTTACACCTTAATGCCATGTAAGTAACAGAATATTATAATTTAGTAGTCAACTTTATAAAACATATCCCAAATGTTTTCCGGATGTCATCATGACTGAGCAAACTGCTGCACGTCGAGTCAAGAGGAGCATCTTACAGATGGAATGGCCTGCTCCGCACTGTACCCTTGGGTGGTAACTAGGTACCATCAGGTAGATATGTAAATGACAGTCAACATAGTACCACCAATGAGTATTCGCGCACCCAACGTTTGATTAGTCCAGTACCCAGTATTTTAAACGCGCTGCCTCCAGTGGCCAATACACACACGTAATCCTTTAGATATTTGACAATAATACAACACATTTATTAAATGCAGTTTTTGCATTTTACCTTTTCCGGCAGAGATGTTACTGAACCGAATTTGGGCCGGCTTGTCACGGTCTACATACGCCCCTCCTTTGTTTTTGCCTCCGTTTGAGCCTCTCGGTGCTGCCGATACTCCCGGCATCTTATCTTAATAATAGTCGGGAATTGTTCACGAAACAATATAAAGGGGGTCAGATGTTGCCCCAAAATGTAAAGTGCCTGGCCTGGGTTCGGATGTACGCAGATTGGATTTTAATGTCAGCGCCGACCAGAATCTTCCAGGGCCACCGGCTGCGACTGTCAGTAGAAAGGACCCGCCTGTCAATTTGCACGGCGCACGGAGATGACGTATTTTAGCGGTCTGTGTATTTGCCGTGCGAGTTTTACATGTGCGAGCAATACAACAATAATTCGTTTAGTATTAAATGTGAACCGGTTTAGTTAATTGTTCTCATTATATAGGTATATATGTTTGTCTGCCATAAGTTAAGTGACTTCACATTTTTGTTAGCGTTTTGTATTGATGAGTAGCTGTGTAATTTAGAAGTTAGTATTAGCTCAATATGCTGTAAGTCAAGTGATAACCATCTTTGTTGGCTTTTTTGCCTAACAATCGTTGTGTTTATTTACAGATTGACCATACACTAGCACTGCATTAGCTTGCTACCGTTAAATGAGTGTTGTGCTTAGTGCCATTTTGTGACTTCTGATATTTTCATTCAAATATGTCATGGGGTTAACATATCAGTATATAAAATTGCATAAGCAATATTGCGTTACTCATTTTATTTTTAATCTCAAGCATCAGAATACAGTGTGTTTAGTATTAATTTAGGTCAGGTTTAATACTGTTTAACTGTGCTAATTTCTGATTATAGGGTTGTGCTATGCTGCCCCTAAAGGAGAAGGACAAGCCTATTGTGGAGAAGCTCTTAGCAGCTGGGTGCTGTGCCCGGTGTGTCCTCAGGTTTTGCAGTGTGGGGGTACAGTCGGCTTATAAACAACCCTATGAGGTAAGAAATTGTGTTGTTTTGTTCTGTACATAAGCTCAAAGCTATATAGTAACATACTTTGTTGTGTATGTGTTTACTATGTGTTTGTTTGTACTGTACTGTACCGTACAAACCCTGCTCGTATACATTGTGTGTATTGAAATGCCACCAACTTTGCTCTTTTCAAGGTTATTATTAGAGAACTAAAAGCTTTCGTGAGTGACACGAAACAAAACACATTCCAAGAATCCGAGACCCCAAGAGAAAGCCAATACTCTAACGCAGCAGTATCAGATGGTAAAGAGGAAAACATCAGAACACACGATGGCATAGCACCAGAACCGACTGAAGACCCACCAAGAAAAAAAGTAAAGCTTGACTTTCTGGTGGCTGTTCAGTCGGAAGGAGAGACTGCGGGTGGCTCTGCGACTACAGATGAAGTCGTAAATACAGAGGAGTCACGTGGGTGTGTGGCCTGTTTAGGAGTTCTACAGGAGTTTTGTAACAGAGGTTATGCCATAAAGGTGTGTTTCATTTGATGCATGTACAGGTATCACACTTGTTTAAGTAATGACACAAAATGCAGATAAAACTAATTGGCTGCCATGAATTTTCCTCTATACAGATAGCTGACACAGTGAAGGCAGAGGACTACCAGTTTGATGCAATAGTGCTGTCTCTTTCTCTCCCTGCTCAACTTTGTGTTAGAGAGGTCAGTATGGGTGAATACAAGAACCAGTCAGCTGTCACACCACAATTTATGCTGTGAAACCCGTTTTTGTGATTTTTATCCAAATCTGAACTACAGTTTGACTACACTGACTCTGTATTACATAGAGTAATTGGCTTCAGGTGACCAGCTAAGGTTTCTTTACTGATCCCGTTCTATGGTTTTTATCAATTACGTACTTTAGGTTTACATTTTTCTTTGTCTTTCTGTGTGACTATTGTTGGGTCTGCTTTAATTCCCAGCATTCCTGTTGGCTCCATGTGAAAAAAGAAGTCAGGTATTTGCACAAGATCATCGATCACAAATGGGTTTTCCCACCACACATTAGCAGCTAGGTTGAATGTAGACTAACATACTTCCTGGTCTCTTGCCTTGACAAGAGAGAAGAGTATGGCCCTCAACAAGGATGATGTCATCCATGTGAAGGAGGCCTTTAAATGGGTCATGCAGGGCTTGGTGGCCAAGGAGCTGGGGGGCGTGGCTGTTTTTTCCAAGGTACTGTAACAGAGGGGGCAAGGGAAAGCATATGAGCATAGTGTTTATTTATTTAGATTAGTGTAAATTATGCATATTACTACCTTTTTGAAAAGGGACCCATTTCGTTCTTTATTTAGCTTATTCTTACATTGCTGACCAATTGTTTTCATGTACCAGCACATTAGGTGACAAATTATAATAATTTGATTTCAACCTTGCTTCTGCCATTTGTGTTTTTAGAGTTTGTTTGAAGTCGGTGTAGAATTCACTCACACAGAAACAGATGCAGACTGCCATTTCCTGTGAGTTGTTGTTCTTTTCTCAACAATAACACAAACCTATCCCTAACCCTACTCATAATGTACACTGTCCTATTTATATATACCACAGTGCTGAACACTGTCCTGACTGTTTCAAACCTACCAAGAACAAACAGGTAAGCACATAGTCATGATTAGGGGATTCTTGGAAAGGGAACAGCTTTCTAAAACGTTTTCAGATTGAATTCTCACCTCAAGCAGCCTAACTTTGACTAATTGATGGGGGTTGTGGAGTTAGTTCATCAGCATACCTTTTAATACCTCAAAGATTCAACCTTTAACCAACGTAGGGCTCAAATTAGCATGTCATTTAATCATCTATGTTGCATTAAATTATATTGTTAGAGAACAACCTTTAATCTCCCCTCTCATAGTCTGTGTTTACCAGAATGGCAGTGGTCAAAGCCCTGGAGAAGATAACAGACATCAAGTTTCTGAAGTAAGCACTCATGGTTTTACTGTATTTTAATGTGACCCCCCCCACCACCACCACCTTTCACTATTAATAAGGCCCATAGATTGCGATGGTAGACAACTTTGACTGGTGTATCTGATCAGTAGACCGTAGGAGTAGGTATACGACTATACACACTCCATTTGTAGGCTATGGTGGCATTTTAACAGTTGGTAGGTCTGTTCAACAGGTGTTTTACAGGTTTATACTGTACATGAAGTTACCCTAACCCCAACATGGCCCACACACAATTGTAAATGAAAAGCATGAAATGTTAATTATTTTAAATTTAATTGTTGTTGGTTTCTGTATGTCTTCAGGCACTATTCTTGTCCACCCACCCGACCTGCCAGCAGGTGTACAGCTCAGAATGTCCAATGTCTCCACACTTCCGTCTTTGTGGCAGGTAAAGCCATCTTGATGCTTGCTTTCCCTTGGTTTTAAAGGATAATCTGCTTGAAGAAGCATAATATAAGTCTTTCTGGGTGTTTTTTTTCACAATAATAGGGGCACCTATATACTCAGATGACACAATTCAGAATATATTCAGATTCAACAATGATGTGTACACTTTTGTGAAGCAGGGTTGCCTGGGTTAGTAAATAAGCATCCTTTATTGTCTCTATATACACTGTAGGATATCACTGAAGAAACGTTGCACTTTATTTTTCCGCTTTTATTGAACTTATCCTAATTGCTTATGAGCAATGGCTTTTATTTCTTTCAGACAACTACACCACCCTTCACTGGCAACAGTGCTAACATGCTGTTGACTTGGGTTAATAAAGCCTTGTTTCCACGCCAACATGTAGGAAGATACAACAAGTTCTGCCGGAGCCTGCCCCAGACGCCCTGGGTGATCGATGGCAAGAGGATGATGGAGTCATCTGTGGAGGAACTCATCGCAGAGCCACTCCTTTCTGCTTTCCGGGCCCAAGGTGAGTCCAAGCCAACCCGCTTCAAGAATCTTAACCATACTCAAAACTGAACAGAATGATCCAGGTCATTCATGTATAAACAACATTTAAACATAATACAATGTTTCACTGTTTGACAGGATTCAATTTTTCCTCATCTGGAAGAGAAGACGTGGATGTCCGGACTCTAGGAAAAGGTGAAAGCTGCTCTGTTCTGTCCACATGTGTTGTCTGCTGCAGTTCAGTGGTTATGTTGTGACATTGCTGTTGTGGCCACAGGTCGTCCCTTCGCAATGGAGCTGCTGAACCCCCACCGGTGCAGACTGAGCCGGCCCGACATGAGAGACCTGCAGGAGGTACCCTCACTTTACACCACGTGTCAAACTCTAGGCCAAATCCGGCCCGGCCTACAATTATATCTGGCCCGCCAGCTTTTAAAAAGTCAGATCGAACAAGTGTCTTTTGATCAACAATAGCCAAGAGAAAAGTTGGTTCTGAAAAGAGAGCCTTTCAAAACTGTACCGAGTACATGTTTACTGACATTGTTAAACCTGTGTGTCTTCTTTGTGGAGCTAATGTGGCTGTAATTTAAGAAATAATATTGTATCCTGTCTGTTTCAATTCATATTTATGTATAAAAAAAAATAATTGTTTTAGTCTGTTCAATAAATGTTTATCCTGTTCGGCCCCCGACCTAAAGTGTGATTTGAGTTTTAGCCCCCTGTGCGATTGAGTTTGACACCCCTGCTTTACACTATCACACATGAGAAGGCACAGCAGGCAGGCAGGTGAGTGACAGCTCACCTTGCATATGGACTTGCTACTACAAGGAGCATCAACCAATCAGGGGTGTATCTCGTTATGTATAGTTATTAGACTCTTCTTTGGGTCTAAAACATTGCTTAGACCCAATGTCTACGCAACATAAAGTTGGTGGTGAAGGAACACTTTTACCACCACAGCTCTGTTATGCAAATCACCCACTTATTCAGTTTCTTTTGTCTGTGTTGCAGATCATAAACAAGTCAACAGACAAAATTGCAGTGCGAGATCTCCAGATTGTCAGTAGGTGAGAAATGACCTGAAAGGATATGCATGCTAGACTATACTGCACCATACTATTGCACTGGGTGGTTCCCACAGTTAAATTTTTTGTTTTGTTTTTTTGTTTTAGGATAATGTCTGTTTAGTATGGGGATCCTCCTCTATACTTTACAGTATGGTGCTATTAAGCGGTTCTGTTTTGATAAATGATAATGTGCTGGATCAGAATACGTAGCCTATGTTTCAGAGACTGCATGGGCCGTATGAAGGAGGGTGAAGAGGAGAAGACCAAGTCATACACAGCCCTCATCTGGACCCAGAAGGCCATTCAGAAAGAAGACATCACCTTCATCAATGATATCAAAGTAAGCCCCGTTTTATTAACGGACTGGAACTTCATTGTTCTTTTCATCTTCATTGACTTCCATTATTTCTCCAAGACAGACTTGTGATGTATCAGATTGGTGTTTTTAGGAAAACACTGGAAAATGGGCACATGAACCATGTTCTTTGCTCAACAAGTACCCTTTATTTTGTTTATTGGGGTTGTTAAAGTTAAATAAGTAATAAAAGTAGTAACTGTATTGATGTTGGCAATAACTTCATTTCTTTTTTTACTAAAGAAAAGGGAGTCCTTCCAGGTCTTTCCACAAGAAAGTGAAACTGCAGAGCTTAAACTGGCTCCCTTGCTTCTCTGTGAATGCTGGATGCCATTTATTTTAGATAAAGACTATCTGCATTCTAAAAGTTGGTAGGGTTTTAACTTCGGTTGGCATCTGCTATTTTGAAAGCACTGCAGGAGAACCAAACACCCTCCAACACCGGAGAAGCTCCTTTCCTGTTGTAATTCTGGTATTGGCCTCTAGGAGCTGACACTGGACCAAAAGACTCCGCTGAGAGTGCTGCATCGTCGGGCACTGGCCGTCAGACAGCGTGTTATCCACAACATGAGCACACGCTTCCTGGACCCACATCACTTCTACTTGGGGCTGAAGACCCAGGCTGGGACGTATTCTTTACTTCAGAAAACAAACACACACACAAACACTATAAACACAGTGGATGGTGAAGCTATAATCCTATATACATTAACAACATTTAGCATATACCTATTTCATTAGCAATATGTGTGGAGGGAGGGGCTTGGTAGCATTGCCATTCGTTTCTTCCAGAAATGATCCTTAACATGTGGTCCAGCTACATCAAGGAGTTTGTCCATGGAGACTTTGGTCGCACCAAGCCCAACCTATGTCAACTAATGAAGACGGACACAGACATACTGGAGCTGGATGTTGAGGTAGCCCTGTCTGTGTCTGCTTTCACAGAATTGGCTCTTGGTAGTGTGGGATTAAATAAATAAGCATCACACACACTCCACCAGGACCTGGAACCAGCTCACGCTGAAAGACTGCTGATTAACGGAAGAACACCCACTTAAACATGGCTACTGTGATTTAGGTCTGACATGAGGTGTACTGTGTGGTGTAAATGCTCATGCTTCATTATATAACAATATCATTGTTTTCCTACCTCAGTCTGTGGACGTTGACTGGCCCCCAGCATTACCGGAGTGAAGATAAGCTGCGGATCTGTAGTGGCTCCCACGCTCAATACTGCGCGCCTGAGTAAAGCTCTCTAGCAGCAATATTATTCATCAGCAAACATTGGCAAACAGTTATATTCAGCAGATCTATTATGGGCTGTGCATGATCTAAGTAAATGTTATCAATACACATGGCTTAGATTTATAAAGCCTCTACTAGGATGTTTACAATCAAATACAATAAAAAATTATATATATATAACATTAAGCATTGGTTAAGGTTGCCATTCGGTATACAATTATAAGGAAGGGACTACACAAACAAGGTGCTGCAGTGTTTCCATATGAAGGGATTTGTACAGGTAGATTACTGTTTTTCAAACATTGATGCAATAAAAGATGGTGACAGTTAACAAAATTAGTCTTAATGCCATATCCAAATGTAAATTATGAAACGTTTTGGTTTTGCATCTTTGACAATTTTGCTGCAGACTAAAGAATGTAGTACCTGTAACTGAACAGAGGGTGGAGGGCAATCTTAATCCCAGAATGCACAAGTTCCGTATACAGCCTATTCTTAAAATGGATTTTCATGTGAAAATTGTGCTGTTGTCATGTAAACACCATAGTGGCAAATTGTATATCTCTACTGTAACTACAAAGTAATCAGCCACTTATCTCTGAATTTAATGATCCTTCTTTGTTTAATGTACAACAGCAATAAATATTTTTTACTGTTCAAATAAAAGCCTGACCTGCTTGCCTGTCTTGGCGTTTATTTCTGGAACACCACCACTTAAATACCTGATATTCAAACAAACTGCACTTCATTAATTGTAGGTAACACTTTGACACTCATTTTTTTTACATTGCAGATGTTAAAACAAATTTATATTCAGTTTTAGTACTTTAGAAAACAACTTCCATTCCACCGTTCTGTTTTGACAACCAACAATAAAGATTTACCACACCAAAAACCCTGAAATGTCTTTTAATTTAATTCAAAATAAATACTACCACGTCAATGCAAGTTCCCTACTGAGTTCTTGCCCTAATGTTTTGGTAAGAAAACAAGCAAAAAATTAATGCATCCATCATCCTCCAGCAACTTTCAAGAGGTGTCAACATACTGGGTAACATTGCCTAGAATGACAAACATAAATTACTATGGTACAAAATAGGTGGGAAATGGAGAGGGAGGGGCAATCTGATGAAACCAGCACTGCAAACAATTTGACCCTAGTCCCTCTTCACTTTTTTTATCCAGCAGTGTGCATGAGGGGGAGGGAGGTGTCTATGATGCATACTCCACAAGTCACTTCCGCTCACACAAACAAGGAATGAGGCGGCTCCGGACCACTTGCTCAGTCCGCAGCTGGCAGAAAGTTATGGTCTGTCTCCGTGGAAACTTATTTTTCTGAACGCAGATAAGACCCCCACCCTTGAAAACAAAAGGTCCAGTTTCATCTCATTTTTTAAGTTGTATTAAATGCAGTTCATAGTCGTTCTTGTTTTGTCTCTATTCTCTTCAGCAAGCTTGAAATACAGTCACAGAAGAATGTTCATATCTGGTCAAAATGCCACTAACAAACAAGAAAGAAAAAGGCATTGCATATTTACATGACAAAGGGTGGCATCCTTACAAGACGGAGCTCAGGAGGCTACAAGGTGTGTGTATTGGCGGGTGGGGGGCATCACTCCCTGTCCCTCATACAGTCTCCTTAACAAATAACTGTCTCACAGTTCAGTATCACATGATCTGGTGCATGATCTGGGATTTCTTGATACAGTCGGTTGAGATTGAAATGGTTATGTGTATTTGCGGTGTTGTCTTCAATTTCCTGTGGAAAAATACTGATTCTCAAGTGATCTAACCTCCTGCATGGGGAGATCATGTGTGTGTGCGTGTACAGTTTAGTTCAGTTTACTTTTGATTACTGAATTCAAGTCAGCTGTGACTCACAGCTGTCTCCTAGGTTAGTGTTCACATGTGTGCAAAATATCTTTACACCAATACTGATTAAAAACTTGCCATGATCCTTGTACACAGCTTGTTTCTTGTTTGCATTGCAAATTTGTCGGTGTGTGCTATGACAGCATATGGTTGCCCCAAGTATCCCACATACAGTAAGCTACGTTTCTCAATGTAAACATCCAAACCACTAAGCCTACAGCTACGTTTTGGGGGGGAGGGAGGGGGAGGGAGGGGGGGGGGGGAGAAGAGAGAAAAAAATACAAATAAAATAACAGAAAGTGTTGACCGGAAAACAAACAGATGTAGAAAACAACACAAAAGAAGTGTGTTCGGGGCTCGTGTTTCCCTGCCTGGTGAGTAAAGCTGAGTTGAGTAGCGGTTGTGCTCTGTGGCGCCTGAGTGAACTATGATGTTTCTGGCAGTTTAGTGTTTCTGTTTTAACAAAAAGGAGGACAAAAAACAAGAAATCAAAACAGCAAAACAAATAGCAGTGCAACAATGAAAGGAATGCTTGAAAAGATCACTTTTTCCATTCTGAGTTTCTCTTAAAAAAAAAAAAAAATATATAAAAAAAGAAAAGTGGTTCCCGTTGCCATCCAAGTGGGGAATGTGCGTTACCATGGTGACGGATGAGACAAAAATTAGGAATTCTTTTCTTCTTTTTTCCCCCCTCTCATTTCAAGTGAACCACAAGCCATGCACATATCCTCAACTCAACTAAGAATGACCAACCCCCCTTCTCCAGCCCGCCTACTATCCAAAAAACACCCTGTCGCTATGATACGAAAACATCTGCACACGTAAGGCAACATTTTTGGTTTTTGTTCCCTAAAGCGGCTTTTGAAAACCATGTGCAAAAAGTAAAAAAAAAATAAAAAGGAAAGGAGAATAAACAAAAACAACTAAACAAGAACACAACCTGAACTTAATACTGATGGACAGAAAAAAATAAATAACAAAAACATTGCCTTCTGCAGTAAATAGCGTTGAAAATGGAGACTTCTTTTTTTTTAATGTGGGCAGACTAATTTCAGTCTATCCCACTGTGCAAAACCTCTTTTAAAGTCCCTAAAAAGACCTCTCCCCATCTGCTTAAAGGCAGGGAAGGAGAAAAAGAGGGGAGACTTTTTTTTCTTCCTAAAATGGCTACGTGTTTTCCTCAAAATGGCCACAAATGGGGACGACAGTGGCTGACCATCCGGGCTGGAGAGCTCACTCACGACCGCTGGCTGAGTAGGAGAACTGTGGGAAATGGGGCCTCCGCTCACTGTCCGCTGAATCCATCCCGTCTTCATCAACTATTGGGGGGACAGAATTGCAGCAAGTTAGGACTAGCCCATATTGCTTAGACCAAGATGATTTTGTTAAATTGCTAAACATTTTTGTGGGGTTGCTTAAAAGAAAATGGAAAAGAATTATTGGCATTCAAGAACAATAGGTTGTCATGAACATGGCTCACATTTCTCTGGGGGGGTGATGGTGATGGTCTGTGCCGTGAACTCCTCATCAAAATAGCGCGTGTCTGTCTCTGAGGAAACCTGTGGCATGAATGGTGGGACCAGCTGGAGGAGATAGGAAATGGGTAGTTAAGACAATAGGAAGGCCAGTCCTAACTAGGTCAGCAGTTTCAAGCTGATCTGGCGTTTTTATGGCATCTTAGTAGTAGAAAGAGACTTACTTCTTAATTCTGGTGTACAATAGTAGATTTCTAACTATGAGGCAGATTCCATCCTATCACTAGTCTTCTGGGCCTGACTTAAAATACTATGCTACAAAACATCTGGGGATAATTTGGCTTAAATGTGGGTGGGGTGGTAAACACAGTTGAAGCCAATCCAATGCCTTGTTAAGGTAGAGCTCAAAATAGGGGTGGTAAATCAAACAGAAGATCGGCAGAGCTCATGTCAACAGTCCCACCAGCTACTTTGACAAAAGCTAGCTTTGAAGCAGCAACATGGCCCAGAAGGCACGACAGGACTCCCCAGGTGTCCCCAGACTATCACAAACCTAAATTAAATGTCACTTCATTTCAATAACATATAGTCTGAAACATGACTAAGAGCCACAGAATGTTGTATTCTCTGGACTAACATTGCATGTTAATACCGCTACACTATCTAAAATTTCAATCAAATAATTTAAAGATGAAATGAAGATAACCCTTTTAGCTTAGAACTTAGCATAAACTCTGGGTGCAAGAATACATTTGTAGGTTTGAAACAACACGTTTGAAGACTATTATAAAACTGAACTATCAATCCATCCAACGACTTAACTGTACTATGTATAAACTCGGCAAAAAAAAGAAACGTCCCTTTTTCAGCGCTGTGTATTTCAACAATAATGTTGTAAAAATCCAAATAACTTTACAGATCTTCATTGTAAAGGGTTTAAACAATGTTTTC
>JAODUG010000001.1:312278-348276 GCA_027564795.1 Aphredoderus sayanus | reverse complement strand
TACTAGTTTAGTACTATGGATATAGTATAGTTAGTAGTTCTAGTATAATACTAGTTTAGTACTATGGATATAGTATAGTTAGTAGTTCTAGTATAGTACTATGGATATAGTATAATAGTTAGTAGTTCTAGTATAGTACTATGGATATAGTATAGTTAGTAGCTGTATTACTTATATGAAGACATACTGTGACATAGGTGTGTAGGTCACTGTTGTGTGTTGTGTGTGTCCAGGTGAACAGACAGAGCCAGCGCTGTCGTCGCATCCAGAGGCGAGCTGACATGGCCTACCCACTAGTCTCTGGACCCCTCCCCCTGTCTGGGGGCGGGGGGCTGACAGGAGCCCTGCTGGGGGTGGGGGTGTCTGGCTCCAGCGTGGGAACGGGGCCCCTCACCTACCCCAGCGGGAGGACGATGGCCCTCGGCCAGCCCTGCGCCTGCCAGCAGTGCATGCTGGTCCTGAGCGTGAAGGCCGGCGGGCTGCAGGCAGCGGGCAGGCGCTCCCTGACCCTGCAGCGGCCCAAGGCCCCCGCAGAGGCCCCCGCCAGCACCAGGCCCGCCAGCCCGCCCAGGTGGGCCACGGTGGGCAGGGCGCAGCATAGAGGGGCCCCCCCCTCCTCCCTGACACTGCCCCACGGCCTGGCCATCTCCAGGAACACCGCGTCCCCGCGGAGGAACGCCCAGCTCTTTGCACAGTCGCTGGCCTCCCTAAACGCCGCCACCGCCTCCCTGGGCGTCTCCTCCTCCTCCTCAACCTCAGGAAGGCCGGCGGCCCTGTCCCTCCCACCCCCACAGCCCCCGCAGCCCCCGTCGTCCAATCAGAACTCTCGGTCAGGGCAGGCACTGTCTCCCAGTGGCGATTCGGTGCCTACCGGCACGCTGGTTACCCCGGCAACCAGAGTGACCACACCCCCGTCTCCCGTGCCATCTCCGTCAACTGTGGTGATGAATCCGCAGCGTGCGCAGTCGTCGGCGGCAACCTTATGCCACGCCCCATTGCCACAGCGATCCAGTTTGGCTGGACTGAGTCGACCAGCTTTACAGAGGATCGCTATGGCACAGTCCAGAGCACTGATAGCATCAGGGTGAGTGGACACTTGCATAAAGTGACTTAAATAACAATTAAAGTGACACCAGGTTCCTGTAAAATGGACCTGACTTGATGACAGGATTGAAAAATACTCACACTAAAATTTGTTTAAAAGCCACAGGTGCACACATCACTATATTTTCAATACAGACAGGTGTAATTAACAACTTTTAGTTAAGTAACTAAACTAATGTTTTTGCCGCAGTGTGGCTCATCAGTTGGTGTGCTGGTAAGGGCAGTTATTCTATGTGAAATATTTTGAATATTCCATTTTATTCGGAAAATCCAATTATCTGACGTGTGTGTTGGGTCCGGGCCAATGTTGAAGTAAGTGTTAGATGTTGTTGTCTGAACTGTAGTGAAGTAGCAGGTGATTGTGGACTCTCACTGTGAATGTCCGTGATGGGTATTGTTTGGCTAGCAGGATGTTAATCACTGGGCCAACATGCCTATTCACATTCCCCAGCAAGGTGTCAGCTTGTGTATCTATTACTTTCATATATTCTTATCATTTTGTTGCAGGTATATTCTTAGCTTTAGTTGCCCTGGCAGTCAATTGTTTTCACTTGATTGAGTGATTGCAGATGGTACTCCCTTTTTAGAGTGCTGTGTGCTAAAGGGAGTTCTTAAGAGAAACTAGTGAATCTTGTGGAAGAGGATTCAACATGTGGAAACATTTTATACAAAATAATCATTAACAATTTCTGAAGCTATTAGTCTTATATTCTTCTACATGCTGATCCATAAAATTCAGCATTGCTACTCACGGAGAAATGTAATGCACAAACAAAACCACACATTCTTACTAACATTGTTGACCAGTTGACGAGGGTGTAGATCGGTTTATCTGAGGATTCACAACAGGGCACTCAAAGCCAAATGGAAATGCAGGTGTGTGTATGTACTGTATATGTATGTATGGTCAAATGTCACAGCAGCCTATTGATAGTTCAGTGAGGATATAAGGGAGGAGAAGGAAAATATATGCATTATAGAACGCCGCTGCCAGAGTAGCCCCTCTCCTTCTTCCCAATCCCAAGTCTCCCTATCCCTTCCTTTTCCCTATTATCCAGTTTAAACATGTCTGTTTTTCAGTCCTCCCCCTCTCCTCACCAGTGTTGTTGAGCTTCCTTCACCCTATCTTAATTATCCCCCATCCACACTCTTTTGCTCCCCCACCCTGCCTCCCACACCCTCTCTCATCATCTTATTTTAGTATTTGGCCATCGCACATTAACTTCCTGTGTGTCCAATGCAGGTTAACAGACTGGGCTTTTACTGTGAACTTTGTAGAACTAAATGTGGGTCGAGACCCCCCAAGAGGGTCACATAATAATTCTGAATATATTTTATTTAGAAACTATTTGTTGTAAGTTGTGCATAGTATGTATGCTATATGAATAATCTTCTCTTTGGGGTTTAATAACCAAGCTGAGCTGATGAACCTCTCCACCAAGTTCCTAGTTTGTTGACAAGACTTTAACAGCAACACAGTGAATATTCCCCTTCCCCCTTCTCTCCTCTTCTCTCCTCTCGTCCCCCCATCCTGACTCTGGGCTCGGACCCCCGTCCAGACCATTGTCGGTATCCACGGTAACCATTGTGAAGTTATAGAGGCCTGCTCTGCATTAGCAACACAATGGGGTTGGCACTTCTCTCCTCCTTTCTCCTACTCCCCCCCCCCCCCCTTATCCCAATCTGCTCTTTCATTGGGATAATTTTATTCCACTATTGCACCCGCCCTTATTTCTGGGTGGGGGCTTGGTGGGGGGTTCCTACGCAGACAATAATATGGAAGCCAGTCAGCATTGTTAAGATGTTGGTATCTAGCTCTCCTCAGACATCAACAATTCTAGGGGAGGTGTGTGTTTGTGTGTGTGTGTGTGTGTTTGTGTGTGTTTGTGTGTGTGTGTTTTTGTGTGTGTGCGTGAGAAACAATGTAGACAGTCTCCCAGACTCAGACATGTGTTATGGACAGAGGGGCAGAGAATCAGGGAGGAAAAGAATAAGACAAAGTAACGGGTCAGCGAACTGTCAAAGATTGATCACACTGTGGTGCAAGAAATCAGGCCAACACGCTAGTGCACACACACTACAAGTACACACAAAGGCTCACACAGACACAGTAAGTCAATATTGACTCTGTCTCTCTCTCTTTCTTTCTCTCTGAAACGTCATACTAGAGTATAGATACATTTGTGATAGAAAGTACACAAATAAATAAAGGCTGCAAACTACATTTTAAAGAATGACTTGGACAATAAGAGCCCATACAAGGGATGTAAATGTTAGAAATGAAGCATATATGCTTGGTATCTTGTCCAGTTTGCACCAACAGGTTCTGTTTTACCATATCTGACCCAAAGGGGAGCTTTACCAAAAGACAGATTAACTCTTTCCATAGTGTCTTTATTAGGGCTGGGCGATAATGTTTTCCTTATTGGTCAATAGATATTTCATTTCTATATAGTATTTTGTATTCTATATCACGATATAGAATGTTGCCAGTTTGAAAAGTGGGCCTATCTTGATAATGACTGATCCCTGAAGAAACTAGAGGGTTCATAGTCAAACTTCAGAATATAGCCTACCGTGAGTTTAGTAACATAAAAAATGGTTTCTTATATCCTCTTTTTGTTTCGTATGGGACAAAGCTGTAGAAGACAATGTAATTGACAATGACAAGACAATGTCATTGATTTTGCATTGGTACAGCCCCTCAAGCGCTGCTAACAGTATAAGAACCAAGTACATTGGACCGCAAAGGACCCATATAGTTCTGTGCATGGAACAAGTGTTTTACAATGGCAGGATGTCCTCGGCGCAACATTAATATTCATATCACTTTTAACAGACGCGTTCTGTACACAACAAAACAAACGTGGTTGAGGTTGAGGTTGGTTAGTTTAGCAGCGGATGCTATGTAATGGGCCGAGAGGATTAACGTGTAATGTTAACGTGTAGCCTAGGGTACTTTCTCTAAAACTATTTGCACTTTGGTTCCACTAATCTTTTCCCATTAAATTCTCCACTGCAGCCGGTAAATCCTGTAGTGGTAGATCTTGTAGTGGTTTGTAGCAAAAAGAGTTTATTTCAGCTGTGCGTTAGGCTGTTAGATCATATCAAGTAAAAATGTCAAAGGTTTATCATTGTTATCGATTATTAAGATGGTTTTATTACCCAGCCATAGGCTGTATTGCCATGGCTTAGACATTGGTTAGGTTTTGGTTCTCATTCATGAATAACTTGGGTATGGGACATAGATTGTGTTGCTACTGCTTCCTATTAACTACACATCCCGTCAGACAGCATACCATATACGCGTCTACCTGTACTGTTGAGTGGCGTAGCTTTCACTGAAATCTAAACCCGGTATTGGCTGTTTACATCTTACTGGATTCCTTACTGGGAAAAGTGAGACAAGTAATGTTGAGTCTCAGAATTCCCAGGGTGAAGGTTACAGGAGCTTCTTAACGATGCGTAATAGTAGCTTATGCAGACTAACCTGTTAAGAAGAAATAATATATTTTAATGAGTGATGTTGAAAGTCATGTGAGATTAGTATGAGTGTGATTGTATGTGTGTTCGTGTGTGTGTTGCAGGATTATGTGCGTGTGAGACAGCAGGCTGTGACCGAGGCAGTAAGGATGTGTGTGTGAGAATGCCTGGCAATGTGTCTGGACTCTAAATCAGCCCAGCTGATGACCATCTGGGCCCTGGGGAGCAGGAGGGGAGGAGGGGTGTAGCAGCAGACCTGGCTAGGGATGAAGGGTGTGTGAGAGAGAACGGAGCAGACAAAAGTGAGTGGTGGGCGGGGGGTCACGGGGTCAAGTGACTTGGGGCCTATTCAGTTCAAGTCTTCCTAAATCTGACCCCCCCCAGAAGAGTAGTGTTTTTATGATAGCTTTTATTTTTGTTGTTCTTTACTCCATGTATTTCATCCATGATATCCTGCCTCTAATGCTCTGTCTAATGTATAATCAGTGGTAATATGGATATTTACATACAGAAAATACATATTTTTTGTGGTTTTCATTAGTAGGTTTTCATTCCTATTTATTTAGACAGAATGAAAGAAACAAATTGCAAATTCAAACTACAAATTCAGCCCAGCCAATTTGCCAAATCAGACAGTGTGTATCCTTCTCTCCTTCCCTCACTCAGTCACTTTACAATGTACTCCAGCAGAATGTGTCACAGGAACACTAATTGGAAAGGTGTGTGTGCACAGGTGTGGATGTGCGTCATCCCTGTATCAGTGTGCTAATAAGATTCACACAGATAATCCAGGATCAAACCTAACGTATCCTCTCACACACACATGCACACCCACACACACACACACTTGTCAGCAGCCTATTAATTTACTAATAGCCTAGTGGCGGTAAGTGATTAGTGTCAGTGTGTCATCGTCATACCCTCGCTGTGACTATAAGAATAGGTGTGTGTAGTCTGAGCTTAACACTAAACCTTTTGCCACTACATACCACTCTAAATCCAGCTCCATTCATTGTCAGGACATTAGTCATGATTGGTGTGACACTAACAAGATCAGCACTAAATTGTAGTTATTTAGAAAATGTACCATACTTCCCACTCAACAGTGGAACTTCATAAAATCTTAACATTTTTGCATATTGTCCTCTTACTCAAATGTTCTACTTATGTTGAATGCTTTATATATTATATTATTTCTAATTCTAACTCTACAAGGCCATTCACATATAATTAAATTATAAGGAGGATGGGTTTAAGATGGGTCTTAGTGTCCAAATAGACAGAAAGCCTGTTAAATCTAAATTTCAGAGCCAGTCTAACTAGCCTACTGTACATTTGAGTCTGACATTTGTTAGAAATTGCAGTCAAAACTGGTGTGCACAAAAGCAAATCTGCATTAAATACTGATTATAGGTTAGTAGGTAGTATAAAGTACATTTTGTGCTTTGCTAGTCAGAAATGATGTATGTGAAATATCAACATGATCCTTTAATAGCTATAATGTAATTGCTTGTCCTTCCAGCTATTTCCATGCACACATTAGAGCCTGGTGGCAAAAGGCTAGTGTGTTACAGCAGTTAAATTAAAAGGTTAAATTGAGCCAAATATGACATTTGACATCAATGTGTTTTCAAGACTTGGAGTGTCGCCTCCAGCAGTTTTCAATATGCATACACAAAGACTCACACTTCCTGAGTACCCTACAGGTCTTTAACTGCTGATGACCATGAGTTAACCCTGTTATTGACAACACTCAAGGGCTGTGTTGATACCCACTACTTGCAAAAGATTAGCCAATATATATTTTATCTGTGTGTGTGTGTGTGCGTGTCTTGATGGGCAGAAGATGACGGTGAGGCAGATAATCCCAGGCAGTAGACTATGTGACGTCTCTAAACTCTAATCAGATGGAAACTCAACAGATTAGCTCACATAACACAAGCAACCACCTGCAGATGCTAAAACACTCATGCTGCCACACAGGGACACCCACACAGGGACAGACACACAGTGAGAGACAACGGGTTGAAGACACTTGGTGCCATTTAAAACAAATATTTTTTTAATACTATTTTATTCTCATATTGCTATCACGGATAGACTGGTTGGAAGTAGGACACCTGCCATTATCCATCGCTTGTCGTTTCTATTGTGGATGGTTCATTGTGATCTCTAACTTAAAGAATGAGGGTCATCAGTTTTTTCCAGTGAGTAATGGTATCCATATAGCACCATATAGTTTGTGGAATGCTGTAGTTACATGCATGATTGGCATGCATGCATGACCTATTTGTTTAGTCTGTGATTGTTTAATTGATAGACATAGACAACATACTATACTGTTGTATACATGTTAAGTTATGTGGCGAAATCACAACTAATGTAACCATAGCATGCAGGATACCATAACTCCAAGTGTGTGTGTGTAACTCAAGGCTCTCTGCTGTGTCTTTAAGTGTCCCTACTGTCCCTGTGAAGAACCTCAACGGCACCAGCCCTGTACACCCTGCATTGGCTGGTGAGAGCACACACACGTGCACACACAACCTGAAAACATAAGCCATCCATTCATATCTAATTTCTCTTAAGTGGGGAGGGGGTGGTAAACAATTATTGTATAGCTTTCTTATTGTTCCAGTAAAGGTGTATTATTATTATTATGTATTATAAGTACAAGTAATGAAGCTATGAAGGTTCTGTGTTGTGTAGGGATCACAGGGATCCTAATGAGTGCTGCAGCTCTGCCCGTCTGCCTGACCAGACCTCCTAAGCTGGTCCTCCACCCACCTCCTGTCACCAAGAGTGATATTAAACCTGTCCCGGGCCTGGGCCACTGCTGCAGAAAGACCACCAAGAAACAGGCCCGCAAGGGTGAGCGATGAAGAGATAGAGACTGAGAGAGTCAGAGATAATGGAGACTATTCTAACCATGTTCCCCTTATCCATGTTTTGTTCCCCAGGTAAGACTCCAGAGGAGGTGGTGAAGAAGTACCTGCAGAAAGTAAAATGTCCACCAGAAGAGGTACAGTACACTGTATGTCCGTCTGTCTGCACACTATGGTAGGGCAGAGAGTCAGACTCGTGTGCCTTTTTTTAAAAGACATACAGTATAGCTTCCCACAGAACCCCACATTTCTGCGCTAGCTTATATAACACTGGTCACAATAGGGCGTGTGACAGTAGAGGACAATGGATCAAATCATTTTAAATTACATGTTTCTGTTTTCCACTCAAATGAATAATCTAGATTTAATGAGATTATCTTTAAAAATACATAACTCAATTCAGTTTACTCTACTTGCTGCAGTATTTTTATTAATTTGCTAATTTACTACTGACGGAGACATTGAAATGATCCATTCTTTCTTCCAGGACTGTACCATCTGTATGGAGCCACTAGGGGGCCCTTCTGGCTACAAAGGCCCAGGGGTGGGCCCTGCCTCCAGGGCAGAGTCCATAGGACGGCTTACCCAGTGTGGACACCAGTACCATCTCCAGTGTCTGGTGGCCATGTATAATAACGGCAACAAAGATGGAAGGTAGGAAGAAATGAGATCCATCTTCCACTCTCCTCTTCACTCCCTCCCATCCCCTACTCTCCCTCCCCTCAAGTGTGTTTTCCCTCCCCTAAACTGTCTATTCTCTCCCTTTCCCTCCTTTTAAAGTATCCCCTCTCCCCCCCTCTAAAGTGGCTCCTGTCCTCTTCTGTCCTCCAGTCTACAGTGTCCAACCTGTAAGACCATCTACGGTGTAAAGACAGGTAACCAGCCAGCAGGGAAGATGGAGTATCATGTGATCCCCCACTCTTTACCCGGGCACCCTGACTGTAAAACCATACGCATCATCTACAACATTCCTCCAGGCATCCAGGTGCTTCTAACGAGTGACCTCTGGTCTGCTTTGTCATCTACTATCACACACCTCACACTCGTTCTTACACCGTGTGTGTGTGTATCCCTCTCCCTGCACCAGGGCCCAGAGCATCCCAACCCCGGCAAGCCTTACACCGCCAGGGGCTTCCCCCGACATTGCTACCTCCCAGACAGTGAGAAGGGAGAAAAGGTACCTGTTGCCCTGCCTTCCTGGCCCTCTCGTGTTAGCTTGTATTGATGACGTATCCTAGCATCAGCTAGCGCTAAATGACGAATGTCCACGTTTTGTTAATATACCTTTTCTCTTCGCAATTCAGGTGTTGAGACTGCTCCTGGTTGCGTGGGACCGCAGATTAATTTTTTCAGTTGGCACATCGAGCACCACAGGAGAGTCGGACACAGTCATCTGGAACGAGGTATGCACTTGCAGGTGGCTGTTGTTGGTTGATTAGGTTTGTCTTGGGAGTCATGAGGTTGTACCTTGGTCACACGTTAGTTTTATAAATGTCATGGGCAAGTTGCATTACACTTCTTAATATCTTGGAATAAATAAAGTTGTGTTCATTGAATATTGAATAGTTTGTGTCTAAAGCTGTGCATGCAGTAAATGAGGCTTCTGTGTCATATTAGCTTGCAATTTGTTGATACATTTGTCCCACCCAGGTCCACCACAAGACGGAGTTTGGATCCAACCTGACAGGACATGGCTTTCCTGACCCAGGACACCTAGACAATGTCCTGGAGGAGCTCCGAGCTCAGGGCATCACACAGGAAGATGACTGACCACTGACAAATGAGGGAGAGAAGGTGAAAGGTGGAGGTCATGACATCTCAGATGTCAGAGAGACAGGTGACACAGGTCAAAAGAGTTACATTGACTAATCAACAACAGAAGAAGAGGATTTGCCTGCCATAACAATGGGGAAGGAGGGAATGAGATGGACTCTCTGCCAGCACTTAACTGGGTGCGGGGGGCATTTTGGGGTACAGAACTAATATCTTTTGCAGGGTTTATTATTTTATGAGGCTCACCATAGTCACCGGTGGGATCTCCTGTCAATGCAGGACATTTTTACATACACATAAACCACTCACAAGCACATTACAGGGAGTAGGCAGGCATTGCGGCAATAACAGCATAGTGGGGTAAAGATGACTAAGACAGAGAGGAGGATGCTGGGATATCTGGCTTGGTGTGTAATTCACCGCAGTAATATTTTCTGGTACTAAATGTTGAGATGTGAGAATGAGTCTGTACTAACATCTTAAAATATCCTTGATGATATTAAATAATAAAAATGTTTACTTTACTGAGAGAGAGATTGAGACTGATTTTAAATGACAGAGAGGTTTGAGGGGGAGGGGATTGGAGATGAGAAAAGAAAAACTAATTGTTTTTGAAAGAAACAAAAGATGGCTTAAGCATGTAGTTTAAAATAGCAGTAGGGTAAAATTAACTTGTACAATGGTACTAAACCTGTAGCAACAAACTTGAATAACGTTAGCCAAAGTAAGCTTGCTTTGTTCAAAAACCACTTGCCTGCTTGGCTTAAGTGGCATAGAGATAGCTATGTATGCTCCTGCTCCCTCTTCTGTTTCATATTGCTAACTACACTTGTGGTCAGTTCAAGGTGATGCCATTGACAGTTAACCACTTGTATTTTCAATTATCAGTAGCTATAATCCTCATTTAATGTTACTGTACCTCTTACTCATGCTTTTCATTATTGTTATATTTGTAAATGATTTGAGCCCTGAAACATGTGAGTGTGAGACGAGGCAAAAACCAAGGCCTAAAAACCTTTATTGCTATCAAACCACTGTGGTACCAGTATCGTTGGAAACCCAGGTACCAATATCATAAAAAAATGTATCATGTTTTTATATTTTTTATTGTTTCTGTCAGAGCTGTCATCAGTCTGTAATGTCAGGTTGTCTTGACCAGCAGTGAAGATTAAATGGGGATGCAAATAAAATGTAAACTTAACTTTTGTAAAGGAAAGCATGTTGGAATTTCCTGGATGGAAGTGTTTGAGTTCTGTTTAATGGCCACAATATTTAGGCCTATATGTCAGTGTTCTCACACTCAGCTAGGATTCGCCTCCCAATAGACAGGGGACCTGTCCCAAAGCCAGAGAAACTATAGATTGGGCAGAATGTGGCAGGTCTGAGGGTGTGGCTAGAGAAGGTGCTGCTTGAACATAGGTGATCCCCATGGCAACAGTTGATTGATTAAATTTTTTTTTTAAATTTCTAATTGTATATTTGTATTTCAATTCTGGGTTAAAAAGGAAACATACTGCTAGACTTTGCAGCCATGGAACAGTGTTTGTGTGGTGTGGGCGCTATCTAGTTCTTCGCATCCAATCACCACTTTAAGTTGCGATACACCATGTGTTAAGCATGTCATCAGTTATTTAGAGTTGAACTTAGTTTCAGCCCTCTCCTGTAGTATCTGCCCATTTCTCTGACCTACAACACAATGCCCAGTCACTCAGTTGGGTCTGTACATGACCCCTTTTATGATCATGTTACAACACCTTACATATAAGTGTGTATATCCCAAGTGTGTTGCATGCCTGCGAATGTACACATGTGCATCCATTGAAGGAGTGTATGCAAGACTTTGCGTGTGTGTGCGTGTGTGTGTGTGTGTGTGTGTGTGTGTGTGTGTGTGTGTGTGGAAAGAGCAGTGGGTTCTGTTTTTAGGTACAGGTGGCTTCATGTCATCCTTAAACATTAGTGATATGTAATATGATAGTAATGGTACCTCCTTTTTAAGTTCTATTTTCCAATATATCTAATGTAGCTACATTCTTATTTTTCTTGGTCCTATCATAGAATAAAGCTTTTTTTAATATTGTAAAAAAAATGCATTAATAATTTTAAGTCCTGTCAATGTGTTAATCTTTTGCATATGAATATGGAGACAGTATTGTTGAAGGTAATATTTTTCTTATCTTTTTTTTCTCTTTTGTATACAGAGAGCTGTATTGTATCTTTGGGAAAATGAATGTGATTTGGTAGACTTATCAGAGTGACATGAGTTTTTTTTATATATTACAGTAGAATCAAGGTTTCTGTTTTCCGTTTTCACATTTGTTTCCCTCTAATATTCTCCTAACCTATGGGAATCATATGGACTGCAGGTATTTTTATATATACTTTTGGTGCCAGGTTTACCTGTAGCTGAGTGGGCTACAAATAATATCCCTTGGGTATTTTGCTATGATGAGGATTTAAACCATTTATTCCTGCTCTTGCTTGTATTGGAATATGATTATTTGAATAAAATTAGCAATCAGTAAATGTGTCAGGTGACCTGTTCCAAAACTAAATGTTTAATATGTTGCAATTAGATGAGCAGTTCAAATTTGATACATTTAGTCTAAAATGTTATTGTATCCACTTTTTATTACAAGTGGTCTCAGTTCCAACAATCCATGTTTGTGTCAGGGCATTGCCACAAATTTGTTCTGAATTATTATTTTTTTTAACAAAGATCTAGTATCATTGCCATGTGATGTCCCATTATGTACAACACATTTAGTTACTGTTAGTGTTTCTTTTCCAGCATTGTGGCTTCAAAATGTGAACTGTGTACAAGCTGGGTTAGGTGAACAAGATTTTCTGGGTTTTGTTGTGAGATACACTATCACAACCTACAAAGATATGTAAAGAATAATGTGGAACTAGTGCAGAACAACTGCAGGAGTATGAATGATTGTGAAATAAAGAGTTAAAATAAAGTTGTTCTGTTGAGTTTATGGCATAACATGCAGTTCTCAGAATAAAATTTTGTCACCACTCTTGTCAGCAGAAGGTTTAGCTGACAGGAGTGGTGAAGAACTGTTCCACCGCAGTGGTGCGCAAGCATGATTTGCATGGAGCCAGTGTAGAAATTAAAATCTAATTATTTGGTCACGATCACAGTTACGCAACCTCACCACTAGATCCTACATAATGGAATGGTACATGCCAATTTAAAAGGTTATAGTATGCGATTGTACGATAATACACTTTTTGTCCAATTCACCAAATAGCTCCTTGCAGTCTGCTAACTCTTTGTGCGTGCTGAATAATCCACTACTTCTACACTGCCCTGGCTCCATGGCGAACACCGCTCACAACAACAATGCCTATAGTTCCAAGTTAGCAAGCATGCTCAAGAATGACTGACCCTGACTCTAGCTTTAAGCTGTGCACTGTGCAACAAATATTATCTTGCCTGGTACAGTATGTAACCCTCCCACTAGAATCAAGACGTGAATGCACTAAAACAAGAATATAGTTTACAGACATGTTATGTCAATTTTGAGAGTTGGAGGTAAACTACAATTACTACTATTAGTTTGCTTGAGAATCCATTAGGCTCACTCTTCTTTAGTTTGGGCTTTCCATTCTGCCCATCAACTGCAATTCACACTACACGATGCACGAGTTAGCATGACTGAAATTTATGATATGTCAGAAATGTATCCGTACATCTAACAGTCGGTCCGTAGCAGTTGATTACTCATCGCTTTCCTCTGTACACTGCAGGTAAATGACGCCTGACAAGCTGGAATTTGGCCCGACTCCGAAGCTGACCTGTGCGATGAAAAGTATCGCACTCAAGCCCTCACACTGTACAATCAAATCGCCTGTCTAGGTTGAGGCGTCACAATTTATTTGCTCCAACTGTACTTATTGTCAAGCCCGATCTAACTGTGAACTCTGTACCATGACAGTATAAAGTGCAGGCCATCCACTGAAGGAAAGCAAGGGGTTTTCAAGTGTTGGGTAGCCTTCAAAATGCACCTTGATGTGTGGTCTAAATCTTAGATTATAGATATACTAATATAATCCCAAAACTGGTAAACTCAGATTTTACCCTGGGGGTTAGATTTTCTCGATTAGCCAACATTTCTCTTTGCTTTAGGGCCAACACATTTTGATCTTATTTATCTTTAAGTTATTACTTCAACCATCCATCCTCAAGCGCTTATCCGAGGTCAGGTCGCGGGGGCAGCAGCCCCAGCAGGGAACCCCAAACTTCCCTTTCCCGAGCCACATTAACCAGCTCTGACTGGGGGATCCCAAGGCGTTCCCAGGCCAGTGTGGAGATATAATCTCTCCACCTTGTCCTGGGTCTTCCCCGAGGCCTCCTCCCAGTTGGACGTGCCTGGAACACCTCCGTAGGGAGGCACCCAGGGGGCATCCTTAACAGATGCCCAAACCACCGCAACTGGCTCCTTTCAACGTGAAGGAGCAGCGGCTCTACTCTGAGTTCTTCTTGGATAGCCGAGCTTCTCACCCTATCTCTAAGGGAGACGTCCGCCACCCTCCTGAGGAAACCCATTTCAGCCGCCTGTACCCGGGATCTTGATCTTTCGGTCATGACCCAACTTTCATGACCATAGGTGAGGGTAGGAACAAAAATTGCCCAGTAGATCGAGAGCTTTGACTTCCGGCTCAGCTCTCTTTTCGTTACAAGGGTGCGGTAAAGCGATGGCAATAGATCCAGCCAATCGCCCACTCCAATGTCTCCTCAAGACCCCGAAATACTTGAACTATTTCACTTGGGGTAAGGACTCATTCCCTACCCCTGAGTAGGCACTCCATCAGATAGCCCCAAAAAAGGCTATCCAATCATTAATTTATTACTTATGCATGTGATTATTGCAAAATTACAGTTAATGATGTCCATAGCTGCAGAATAATTCGGTTCAGTAGAGATGTACAGTTGAGTGTCATCTGCGTAACAATGGAAAGATATCTTGTTTTCCCTAATGATGTCACCAAGTGGCAACATGTAAAGCAAGAATAGCAATGGGCCAAGGCAACTCCCCTGTGCCACCCCAATGACTGGTGCGGTACAGAAATTGGCTGGAAATGGCAGCATATGCCCAGCTTTAGTAGTCATTAGTAGTTACATTTAGTAATAAGTAATATTTCATGCTGAGATCAACACCATATCAACAAATACAATTTACATATAGCTACACACATAATTTAAAAAATAAAAACACTATTACTTGGATTCATATCCCTTCGATAGCTCAGTTGGTAGAGCGGAGGACTGTAGCAGTAATTCACTGATATCCTTAGGTCGCTGGTTCGAATCCGGCTCGAAGGAGATTATTTTTCTTGTCTTTTTTTTCGTTCCATTCATGTTATCTCACCTTTCAAACAATACCAGAACTTCAATACCAAGTCAACTCGAAGAGAGCGTTTTCTGGGTCTCCTTAATGTAGACTACAGTACTAGTACAGACTTTTGGGCTACTAAACCCCCAGTGCTTCTGATTGTGTACCAATGTCTGTGTGTAGCACCGTAGCACCCTACTACACACATATATTAGAACTCTATATATTAGCACCTCACTACTCTCAGATATAGCCTATTATGCATCTCAACAAATACGACATTATTTTATCAGTGTAACCTACGTCTTGACATTTGAAGGAGCAATATATATAATAACAAAGTTTGATGATCTGCATAAATGTTAACCATAAATCTATTTGTGAAACAAAACAGATGTTCCCTGACCGGGAATCGAACCCGGGCCGCGGCGGTGAGAGCGCCGAATCCTAACCACTAGACCACCAGGGAGACTTATTTCGATTTTTTAAATTTTATTTTTATATTTTAATGCATTTATATTGCAACACTCAATGTATTGAGAGAATTGCAAGCAGTAGGAAGTGAGTGATTATCTACTGATAAGTGCTCCTAAGTAACGGAATGCCTCATCATGAAAACTACTGTACTGGCGGTCGCCATGTGCTAACAAAATATGGTTTATGTTGGCTAATTATAGCATATTTTCATCTCATTTTAGCTCCCCTTACATCCCCACAAAGGAATTTAGACATACGTGGATGCAGGTCCTTAACAGCAAACTTCAATATAAACTCCAAAACTTCCATCGTGTCGTCGTCGTCATCTTTTCATCCTTCCTAACCTGCAGTCTAGTGGGTGGTGCAGACTGCCCGGCACCACTCAATTAAAACAGCTGATTTGGTCGGGGGCGTAAGAATGACAGCTAAATGGAGAAATCACAGGGGACTAGGACTTTTTTTATTAACATGGAACGTGGAATTAAAACATTGTGAATTAAATATAATATGTGAAGTTGGTTATTTATAATTTAAAAACATATAAAACATAAACAGGCAATGCATACATACAATGAAAAAACATACAATGATTACACAATGGTTATCTAGTTTGACCAATATTCACATAAAATATATCTTAAACACATGGATTGCTTTTATTTTATTCTCTTCAATATTCTGATGTCTATATTGTCTAAGATGTCTATATTGTCTATTGTCTAGTTACAGGTATTTTAAAAGTAAAATAAATAAAATAATTGTTGTAAGGCCTCTAATTATTGTTTTTAGAGAAATAAATATTCACAATAGTTTCCATTAATATTAAAAACAACAACAATAATTACTGAATATTATTAAGTTACATTAAGTTAAATAAATGAATATAATAGAAAGATAAACGTAAACCTAAAACGTCACGAGGCGCATTGATACACGAATGTAACCAAACCCAACCCGGGGACAACCTATTCTCACATCCGCTTAGTCAGACTTTTTTGTTTGTCTGCCGGCATTTTCTTTTTATATTCACCGGTCTCGGTCGTGAAGTAACTGATTAGTGTTTAACTTAAATAATAGTACGCCGTTTTCTAATTAGCTTTGTTCGTGCCACTGTATTGATCTTCACAATGCCGGGGTTTTCTGACAGAGATCGTGGCAGAGATAGGGGGTAAGTCAAGTGTCAACTCTATGGCTCCACTAGCCTAGCTAACAGCTTGACAGCTAGCCGCTACGGTACAGCAGCCGCGGCGAATGTTGTGGCCGTTGCTAGATAATGTTTTCATTGTTCACTTCATTTTGTACGAGAGGACAATAGCTCTAATTCCAGAAATACAATTTGTAAGAATATTAATAGGATTGGTAAGATTTCATTTTAATGTCTATTATTTTTTCTTCCCCCTCATAGTTGGCTGCATATAAAATGGTAGATATTTTCAGTGTCGGGCCTTTTCATATGTGACGCAGTCGTAGAGAAAAAGTCGCGAATGCGCAGAGCTGTCAAACATTTTTTTCTGCGTCCATGTACAGTAGTTAAGCTGACATATTGTCTGCATTACAGTATAACATAAGAATGTATAGGTGAATTACTTTATTCAACCTGGAATGTGCCTACTACATAACTGATTTCTCATAGCGCTATACTAAAGCAGATTGCATACTGTGCATGAGATATGACATTTCATCTGCGATGTTCAGCCGTTATTATCAGCTGTTATTATCAACATTTATTTAATGCACCTCATTTACATATAGCCAAACTAGAGCAAAATCATATTCTGGTCTGGGTGCAACTACAGTAACAGTATTGCTTTGGACTTGTTAAATAAGACTTAACTGTTCCTTCCCATACAGTGTGATTCAGGCCTCTTCTTACTGTAGTATGTATTTTTAATTGACACCATGGTTGCAGAAGGACTAAACCGTTGTGGATAAGATAGTAATAGTCTTGTGATTCACACAACAGTGATTTTTGTTTAACTTACCAACTGTGTTGTAATTCGTTATTTTTTAACTAAGCATTTCAAGTTTTATTATTAATATGACATTTTGAAAATCTTGAATATCAGCAATATGACTGATCTCTGAAATGCATGCAGTTTCTTAGGGCTGTTGATGCAAAACCTCTACCTACAAAACCTATGGAATACATATACTCAATTAAATGTAACTGTACCATTCATTTAGATATGGTGGAGGGCCTCCTCGTTTTGGTGGGGGTGGAGGTGGCGGCCGAGGGGGGGGTCCTCCAGGAAAGTTTGGCAACCCTGGTGAGAGGCTGAGGAAGAAACACTGGAACCTTGATGAGCTTCCAAAGTTCCAGAAGAACTTTTACCAGGAACACCCAGATGTCACCCGCAAATCACTGGTACAATGCCATCATGCGACCATTGTTTTGTGTGTGTGAGAGATGCTTAAGATGGAGGCAGTTTTTACAGCCAGTAATTTCAATTTGTGTTGTTTCTTAAATACCAGCCAGAGGTTGAGCAGTACCGCAGAAGTAAAGAAGTCACAGTGAAGGGCAGAGATTGTCCTAAGCCAATTATGAAATTCCATGAAGCCACATTTCCAAGTAAGTTTCAAGTTCCACTAGAGGAATAATGCCTTTTGTAAATGATCTATAATGACAATAACACGATTGATTCACAGTATGGTCTGTGCTTTTGACATGTTACAGACATGTCAGTGTACAGTATCAGCAATGACATTTGGTTTAATGAGTATTATACTCTAATCAAAGCCCCCCACAGGTGTGGCTGTCACACGCTCCATTATATTGTGCACCTGCTAGGGATGCTCATTTTGAAACACAAATCTGTCTGGTAACCAACGCTCATTAACTGATAACTAACAATATTTCATTTTTTTTATTTAGTACTAGTGTTTATGCACCGTAATATGTGGTGAAATGCTGAAGATAATCACATGCTGATATTTAGTGTAACAGCACTAGTTTATACTATTCAATTATTTACCATTTATTTGGCTCTGCCAACACAATTGGTTTTGCAAGTTGCAACTAGACCGGTGTTGTTTCCAAGCAACATATAAACATTTTCCTAGCATGCTACTTTGTGTAGCAACTTTGTATCATATACTTTTACCTTTTATGTTTGTGTTTATTGCGCAACCAGTGAATTATATTAGGTTGTTGTTTTGTTGAACGTCTTATTCTGATTAGTTTAAGAACGATAACAGACAGGTTGTTGTCTTTAGGTTTTTATTCAGAAATATCAGTCAACATGGTGTGGGTTTAGTTGGGGTTAGGCTTGTGTGGAGTTTGTTAATTAACTGTGAGACCCACGGCGGAGATAACAATGGTACAGATGTACAGACACAATTGACACTAATATTCTTATTCACTGCACTAATCTGTCAAAATTCTTATTCACTTAACAGCTAATTATGTACATCCCTAGCACCTGTAATAATTATATAAAGCAAAAGTGCTCTCAAATTGCTAATGTGACATTTACAGTGTAGATTCTGGGTAACTACAATTTGAATTCCTGCAGAAAAATGTATAATTCTCATGGATTGACTAATGGTATGGCATGTCTGTTTGTTGTTTTATGTGTGTGTGTGTGTTTTCTATTTATTTTTATAAATATACATTAGGCTATGTCATGGACGTGATTGTCAAACAAAACTGGACTGATCCAACTCCAATTCAGTCTCAGGGGTGGCCACTTGCCCTTAGTGGAAAAGACATGGTTGGGATTGCTCAAACCGGTTCAGGAAAAACCCTTGCTGTAAGTAGTTGTACTGTATACCACTGTACCACCTGTATTGTACTGTATGTATCGGCAAACATATACTACATGGAGTTTTATGTTATTCTAAAGGAAGGAGGGGGGGGGGGCAGTAAACAAATTTGATGTAAATTGAATGGTTGCTGTTGAGAAACCTATGGTAAAGCTATTAATAAGTATGATCTGCTTTTAGGCATTGCATTGACAGACAGAACACATCTAACTGGCTATTCTTTTATTTTAGTACCTGCTGCCTGCAATTGTGCATATTCAACATCAGCCATTCTTGGAACATGGTGATGGACCTATTGTAAGTATTGTGTCTCTTTATGACCTGCACTTTTATAGAAGATCCCTGTTGACATTGACAAATAGTTGCACAATTGTAACGAAATATACCAATGAGAATGTAAGTTTATGGGTTTCAGTAAATAATGGTCAGATAGAAATTGGTAGAGTTGAGATATTTAACTGACCAGCCAAAATCCCGCTTATTTTTGTTTTGACAAGAGACCAGCATATAGGATGCAAAAAAAAGTGCTATAGTACTGTAAGACTTAAGTTGTTAAACACACATCTGGTTGTCATTACATGTCATTTGATTCTACTGGCTCATATGGATTCAATGGTTGCAGAATTGTTCTAGGTAGAAGAGAACTTGTTGCATATGTTACATCTTAGCCTAAAAACCTCTTATCTTGTTTCTCAGTGCCTGGTGCTGGCGCCGACCCGGGAACTGGCGCAGCAGGTCCAGCAGGTTGCTGCGGAGTATGGCAGAGCTTCTCGTCTCAAGAGCACCTGCATCTACGGTGGAGCACCCAAAGGACCACAGATCAGAGACCTGGAGAGAGGTATGCCTAATGTGAAGATTTACACTCACTAGTCATTTTAAGTTATTTGCATGCATGAGATTTCATTTTTAAATTCTTTTTTTATTTTTTTTGTTTACATTTTGTACTCATTTTATTTGATTAAAATGACACAGGATACTTACAATTCTAATTACAGTATTATTTGGAGGCATTGCCATTGCATTAGACTTACCTTCTTGTTTTAATTAGATGTGATGTTTTTATTTCTGTTTTTGTTAAGGTGTGGAGATTTGCATTGCAACGCCAGGCCGCCTCATCGACTTCCTGGAATGTGGCAAGACCAACCTGCAGCGCTGCACCTACCTGGTGTTGGATGAAGCTGACCGCATGCTGGACATGGGCTTTGAACCACAGATTCGCAAGATAGTGGACCAAATACGGGTAGATGGCAGCGTGTATATTTTTTCAGATCTGCTAGAAAAACACAACAGTTAATGTATTTATGCCATTGTTTGGCTGTAGCTGTGCTCTTACTTATTGCTGTCTTTAAGCCTGACCGTCAGACACTGATGTGGAGTGCTACCTGGCCAAAGGAAGTTCGACAGCTTGCTGAAGACTTTCTGAAGGACTATGTCCAGATCAACATCGGCGCACTGCAGCTCAGCGCCAACCACAACATTCTGCAGATAGTTGACGTCTGCAATGACATGGAAAAAGAGGACAAGTGAGTAGGATTCAGACATGCATAAGTGGGGGAAATCTTTTGGTGTGCGTCAATGTGTTTACTTTAAAATCCCAGCCTTTCCTGTGGCTGGAGAAAGTCTGGTGGAAGGCCATAGAGGAGTAGAGAATTCTCCTTAACATTTTAATCTCAAGCCCCTTGTTCAACATTGCTAATATCAAACAGACTTCATTTGAAGCCATTTGAAGCCATTTGAAGCTCTTTGAATCAATTTTACACACACAGAGGGTTATGAGATTCATGTTGAATGAACATCAGACCTGTCTTTTCAGATTGATCCGTCTACTGGAGGAGATTATGAGTGAGAAGGAGAACAAGACCATAATTTTTGTGGAGACCAAGCGACGCTGTGATGAGCTCACCAGGAGAATGAGACGAGATGGGTAAGTATCATCCCATCAAGGATGTGTTGATTCTTCGGAAATCTGATTCTTATTAACAGCAAACTGAAATGGACTATTTAGGATCACATTTTAAATGTTTTATCTGATTTAGTTTTTCTGTCTGTTTTCAGTTGGCCAGCAATGGGCATTCATGGAGACAAAAGTCAACAAGAGCGTGATTGGGTTCTCAATGGTAAGGTTCTACGTGTTTTTTGTTTGTTTGTTTTGTAAATACTTATTCATAGTTTATGTATCATCTATTATGTACGAACATTTGTTTTTAAAAGATTACATGTCACCTTAGTGATTTCCCCTCCCCCCATATCTTTCTTGAGTAAGACAGCAATCTTCTATTCCTTCTACTTCCAGAGTTCAAGTATGGCAAGGCCCCTATTCTGATTGCTACAGATGTGGCCTCCCGTGGCCTTGGTCAGTATGGCTTTGACTAAATCCATATTGTTTCTTCACAATGTTACACTTTTTTTAAAGAAAGTCCTTCTGCTTTCTTTAACTTTTCTATGCATTCTCTTGAGTTTTTCTCACCTAAAGGTGGAGTCTTTGTGGCAGGCGCTAGGCATGACAGTCCCAGGCCTCGAGAGGGAGAAGGAGGACATATTGGAAGTGCTCCACTGGCTTGCCACCCAGTGGGCCTAGAGAGGTGACAGCTCTTGTGTGCCAGTGGTTTAAAAGGCGGAGTGGCTAAGCCTTTTGTTTCTGATCAGTCGTTTACACACACATCTGTTCTCTGTCCATGGAGTTTACCTGCAAAATGCCATCCAGCCAGCCAGCGGTTTCCAACTCAAACGTAAAAAAAGATCTGCTTGATGCTGTGACTTTCGCCTTGCATGCTGTTGTGTTATAAACCAATGTATTGCAAGTCACTTGTTTGAGATTTGGAACAATTGTTACCTTCGGAGCTTGTACCAAAAGCATGGGTGTTTGCGAGCCTGTCTAAGCTTTCCGTTATTGTTTTTTGTTCTCATCAAAGTGCTGGTTTTCTTGAAATGGAGAGAGCAGTAAACAAGCAAGTAGTTTACTTGTCATTTAAATTGGTGAGACCTGGCACATGTGTTTTAAGGAGCTGTGGGCACATCTATTAGAGGAGACAGCTCAAACCAAAGTTCCTCCCTCGCCTGTGTTTTAAAGTCATGTCGAGACCTGCCAATGAGAGACATTTTCTCAAGTGAACACTGGCTTCTGGGAAAATCTTGCCTTGACGAGACGGAAGGGGTGGGAGGGACTTGCACTGTGCTGTTTGGGGGTCCAACAGGGTTCAGTACTTGGGCCTCTTTTTTATTTTTTTGGGGCGTTAGCTAAATTGGTCTTGGCAAGACATGCAGTATGGCCTTTAATATCAAGCCTCTTATGAGTGTGTACTGGGAGAAAATGGACCTTCTGAAACCTACCTCCTAACGGTCCTGTATTGGCCCCAGTGTATATTGTGGCCCAACTGCGTAGAAGCTCCTGGATGTCACTTGACAATTTGTGGGGGATTTCGCTGCATTGGGAAAGGACTAGTGAATGCATACTCCTTAATGGTAAGATTTCAAATCCAGTCTCTGCTCCCTTGTTAACAATAAGGGAGGATGTTGTCCTTTTGGAATTTCATTTTTCTTTTTTTCTTTTTTTTCTTTTTTTTTTTCTTTTTAAATGGTAAGCAACTGGAGTGTGCATCGTTTTTCTCTTCCCACAGTAGTATTCCCATGGAGTAGTGGTGTACACTTAACTGTGTTGTTAACCCATTTCCTCAACAGCAACTTAATGACCACTTCCTACCCCAAGCTTCCACTGTTGCTAACTTGTTGTCCCTTTGATCTGGCTGTTGTGGTGTGCAAAATTTCGTGTGGCCTCCTCCGTTTTGTTTTGCCACACTGCAACACTTTCACAGATGTGGAGGATGTGAAATTTGTCATCAATTATGACTACCCTAACTCCTCTGAGGATTATATCCACCGTATTGGACGCACAGCCCGCAGTCAAAAAACAGGCACAGCCTACACCTTCTTCACCCCCAACAACATGAAACAGGCAGGTGACCTTATCTCTGTGCTTCGTGAAGCCAACCAGGCCATCAACCCTAAACTGATCCAGATGGCAGAAGACAGAGGAGGTAAATTCAAGTGTATCTACCCTATATATCAATTGGTAACATTAATGAATTGATTGGTTTGCAGTCCATCTAAAACACTGCATTATTTAGAGAACGATATTCTTTCCTGTGTTTTTAGGTCGTGGAAGGGGGGGAAGAGGTGGCTTCAAAGATGATCGTCGGGATAGGTATTCTGGAGGTGGAAGGAGTAGTAACTTCGGTGGTGGTAGCTACAGGGACAGTGACAGGGGGTTCGGCAATGGGTCTAAGAGTGCATTTGGGAGCAATAAGACCCAAAACGGCGGAGGCTACGGAGGCAACGGTGGTAGCTCTAGTGGTAGCTATACCAACAACTATAACAACAGCAACGGACAGGGTAATTTCGGTGCTCCGGGAAACCAGGTGGGTGCATTTGGTAATCAAAGCTTCCAGGGACCACCTCAGTTTGGGGGTGTGCAGAGGGCTGCTCAAAATGGTATGAACCACCCGCCTTTCCCCTTTAACCCTCAGCCACCATCACAAGTCCCACAGCCTCCACCCCCGCCACCCATGGTGCCCTTCCCTATGCCTCCGAATTTCCCACAGTAGATATGAAGTGTACGATGTAAGGAGCCAAGTTAATTTGTTTCTCTCGTATTGAATCGTATAGTATGATAATGATTTATTATGATTATTATTATTATTATCATTATGATTATTATTATTATTTGTACTGTTTAACATTTTTTGGCTTACAGCAGGGTTGGAATTATCCACAAACCCTGGAGGTGTAGCCTTACATTTCGTCCTGTAGTGCAACTATGACTGCTGCACTTTTCCTTAACTGTTTTATTTGTTACATTCCTAAGTAATTTATTTTTTACTAGGTAATGCAATGTTTTGAGTTTGTGGTATGTTTAAAGTGATGTTAAGGTTGTGTATATAAAGGGCTTAAATTACCCTTTAAAATAAAAATAAGAAAATTGAATTATTGTGTTCTGTTTTCATTGAAAGCAATAATAGAATGTGGACCTAGTGGAGTTTAATGTATTTTTTTTATTGAATATATTAACATTCACATTGGTCCATACAAAGATTTCTCAAACAGCTGGCTTGCGTGTGATATAAAATAATAGCACAAAAATTCTAAATTCTTAATGTACATGACTGGCCAGAGGCACAGGGCTTTTACAAAATGACATATAAACATTTACATATAGGCAAAGCATAATTTTAATAGCCATTTTCGTGCACACAAATATACAGCAGAACGCTATTTCTTTCAAGAAGATTTTTATTTTATGCGAGAATCTGACCACAGTGCGGCAGTAATACACAAATATTCTTGAACGTATAAAAATGCTGCTAGGTGGCGATGTCATGGCGACATGCATTGCAAACCACCAAAGACGAAGAAAAAGCACTTCCTAGTATTGACATTCACATGTTCACAGCCATGGTGCTCACTAAGCTTCCATGGTTCACATCAATGATGTATTGAAACAGTATTTAAAATGTCATGTGGATGCACAGCGTATCATTATATTGGCAGGACATGTACACAGAGCACAGACGATGTGCCATTATTTCAGCGGCTGACAAAGACTCAAGTTTGTAGCATATTTCAGTAAGTAGGCATATTTAAGAACTTTGAACAATGTTGGCATACTGTATCAGACAGTTATTCAGACGTGAAAGCAAACTGAATACCTTTCCATGCAGGGCAGTAGTTCTGCAATACATCAGTGATTTCTGCACGGCAGCAGAATTCACGAAAGACTTTTCTGAAAACGTTCAGACATTACAGCAGCTGTGCACTCAGCGATACTACATCTCACCTAGTCAGAACCTAGAAGATGCATTCCGACGTGGCATGACCTGTAACTATGGACCTCTGGGCTCAGAGCTCCGGAAAAACATTCTGAACCAATGGTGGAACTCAGTGACAAGGTCCAGGACTCAGGTCTTCGGGATAAGCACTGTGAACACCGCTATTGAAATTAAAAATCCGTTGAAGGTGATTGACAGTGAAAGCCTAAATCGTGTACTTGACCTGAAAGGTTTGAGTAATGATGACCTCATTCGGAGGATAAGGCTGCTTCTTCAGGGGTCAGCATCTCTGAGAACAAACTTTCTTGAAGGTAACTAGAAACACACATTATACGAATTTACTAAAATGTTTTGAAGATGACTGCTACTCTACCTGAGAATCTACAAAATATATCAGTAATAGGAAAATGTGTTAAATGATTAATCACAACGCATGAATGAAAGTAATAAAAACATAATTGTGTATACAGTAGTTTGAGCATGAACAAAGGGCTTGGTTTGGTGCCTCAGTCATATAGTACATTAACTTAACATTCTTCTGCCTGTGGCATGTAACCCTGTATGCTTTGTGTTCTGTTACCAGGGGCATTGGAGCAGTACATTCCTTCACTGGCCCTTGTAAACAAGAAGCTCCCCTTTGGCCTGGCTGAGACTGGTTTGTGTTTCCAGCCCTTAGATGGCCCTGGTTGGTGAGGCTTCATCTACTTAATGAGGAGCATGTAGAATGGATGTGACACGTAAAGGGCAGCTATTGAAGCTGTGGTATGTTTTGCTTACTGTGCCAGTCCAGCTGAAGTCACCCAGGCATCTCTTGTGTGGTTCTGCTCTCCCCGGACCTCCTCCCAGTGGCTGGACCACTGGACACGACATAGGCTGCAGTGGTGGAGAAGGGTGAGGGGTAGAAGCAGCTGTGACACCTATGTCCTGGCAGGTTAAATAATGCTCCATACAGGCAGGGCAGGAATTGCAGAACATAATGTACACAAGTACTGCGATTTTGTATTAGCCTCTTCCTCGTTGTTCCCAGAGGTGGATCTTTTGTCCACCATTAATTTAGCTATTTCATTGAAGTCTGTCCCCGTGCCTTACTTGGCCCATTGATGACTATCCATCTGCAGTTTGCCTTTGGTCCATCAGACTTCAGCTGCAGTGACGTTTCAGAGGGCGAGATGGATGGGGAGGCGTCTCGTGGAGTGAAGATCCTCTACCGTTTTCCTTGGGGACAAGAGCCCCTGGAGACACTCCGGAGCAAAGGAGACGCTGAGCTTCTCCAGGCTCACAGTGGGGGTCGCACCAAGCTACAGGTCAGGGGGGCTGGTTGATTGAATGAGTAATGTTGCTTGGCCATTGTGGGCTTTTAGACATTGCCATGTATTAATTCTGTACCTGCAGTAGCACCACTGCTACCATGCAGTGTGCTATTTGCAGAACATACAGATGAATACAACATACAGATGAATAAGGACCCTTAGATCCTTATGACGCTTGTTATATACCTATAACAAATCAACAACTGATTAAGGCAATGTAGTATAGTTAAAGGCTGATAGTCCTTATCACATAACATAACATATGCATTTTATTATTGACGATACGTATGACCATTAACACTGACTAAACCTTACTGCTGGATTGCACTCAAGCACCTTGTTAAAATGGAATTATATGATCAAAATGAATCTGTGACTTAATAATAGCACTGACTGGATATAATTTAGACTTATAATTTTAGTAATGATTGCAATGTTCTAGGATGACCTTTTGGTTCTGTTGTGTAAATCATCACTCAGTGTCGAGATGGGAGGAAGTTAGTCGTTCCCCATGTCATCTCTGTAGCGGGGAATGTGGACCGTGGTGTGATGGCCTACCTGTTCAACTCACTACAACACCTGAGGAAAGAAGACGGCAAGCAAAGGCTCCAACAAAGAAATGTATGATTTTGTTGATTGTTTCACCATTACCTATGGAAATGTATTCATTTGACTTTTTATTGATTATCCTTTTTTTCTTTTCTGGTCTTGTTGGTTACATCTGTAGGTTTTGAAGCTGCATCCAGTTTTGGCACCAGTCAAAGTAGCATTGGACATGGGCAGGGGGGCCACTGTGGAGCTGAGGCAGGTAGGAGGAAGCTTGTATCAATAGGCCATAAATGCATGTAAACATATAATAGTTTCAACTGTTTGTGAGTAGCCACATTAACAATACAGGTGCTTAATTAAAGCAGAACATCAACGTTTATTTAATGGTCTACATTAAATAATTTATTTATATTCACATTTAGATTTCTTGAACTGCTTTGGTTGGTTGATTTCTACATTGTTGTGTTTTGATTAGGTTTGTGAAGGCCTGATGCAGGAGTTTTTGGAGACTGGTATCTCTGCGTGGCCTGGATATCTAGAAACCACAGCTAATTCTATGGAGCAGCTGAATGTCAAGTAGGTTGCTGTTCAATAGTTTGCATTGACAGTAATAAAATTCGTTTATATGAAAGAGTTCTAAGAGCAATATGATAATTGAATAGCCTCACGGCACATACCGAACATTAACCCTTCTGCTGTCCTATGGGTCAAAATGACCCGGCGCCAACCATAACACGGACATATGAACACACGGTAGTCTGCTGAAATACCTTAGGACAGCAGGAGGGTTAATATCAATATTCCATTTAATTCCAGGGACACTTGTGTGTTGTGTGTTTCCAGGTACGATGAGATGGGGGTTCTGTTTACTGTGGTGATCAGTGAGAACACATTGGAAAATGGCCTGCTGCAGGTGCGCAGCAGGGACACTACCATTAAGGAGACAATGCACATATCTGAGGTCAAGACTTTTGTGACCAGATACATATCTGCTTCTGAGAACATCTGAATAGGCCTCACCTCAGCAGGGGAGTAGTGTGACCTCACAAAGTGAATCAGACTCACATACTGTGTCTCTCATCTGGGAGGGCTTCTTTGTCTTCTGTAAATGTCTTCTTTTTTTTTTTGTAACATGTACCTTTTATAAATAGTTTTTTATTAAAACGTCACTTTTCAGTGTTATTTTTTTTTTAGCTTCTTCAGCATAATAGTGAAATTATCTGTTACACATTCATTGACCTATTTATGTATATATATATATATATAAATGTACAATAACTATATTTCAATGGGACATCGTAATAGAAGTATCTCTACTCTATTCTTTCGATTAAATTATATTTATTTTACAATTAATGTACTGGTCATGAATGGATTCAGACTCTGAACCAATGGTAGCCTCTTGCCAGTGGAGATCTCGTGAGAGTGTATAGACTCCTCCCACTAAGCTTATTGGACGTGTTACATTTCCAGTGCATGTGTGGTACTTTGCTTTAGCATTGAGAGATGGCTACAGACAAGCAAAATGAGGCTAAAACTGCCTCAATGGATGAAAATAAAGAAAATTCACACGACGGAGGTATTGGGCTGGAAAGTATCCTTTCGAAAAAGTCTACGTACACTTCTTTATTCTCTGTTTTTCTTCAGATTTGTTCACAAACGCAGGGGCTTTGGGCTGGCTGGAGAGCTAACGATAGCTAGCTTTGGGAGAGCTAGCTTAGGCTACGTGTCACATTTAAGTACTGTAGCTCTGCTCGGTCAAAGGCAATCATGAAAATGGATTAATTCAAAAGGTATGACAAATAACCAGTTTGATAACTGTAGCAAGTCAATTATGAATGTTTGTTTCCTTCTTTACGTCAGACATGTCAATACAGCTGCTTACTCCTGTACGTTATATTTGTCTGCAGCATAAGGTTCAGTCCCATCATTATTCACAAGATGTCAGGCAGCCATAGGCTATGGGATATGACATCCAGCCACATCTTTTCTAATACGACAGACCTTACTCTAATCTCGCATATATTTGTCTGGCTAGTAGTGATGTAGCCTTAACAATAAACTTTTAGTTTTGCAAATCATCAAAGATTCCCAGCAGCAACACGGGCTCAGGCATGGAGACTACCAAAGATACAGGTGAGATACATTGTGTTGTGAACAGCTGTCTGATAAACAATAGTTTGCACAGCCCCAATATGTGGTGGACCTTCTGAAGTTTCTAAGTTTATAAAGTGTTATGAAGTTTATAGCGTCCAAATGTGCACGTTAAATGTTTCACCATTAGCAATTATAATCATGCGTTTTATTTTGCTGTGTATATCCAAATTCCTTCCAGTACTAACGACTGGAATCACCATGCTTAAGAAGCCCTTGTGCACTGTATGACCAAATCCACCATAAAATGTTTTAATAAGTTATAGATTTAGCTGGTGGACTCTCCTACATTGTGTATTAGATGTATGTTCATCTACATATCATTATTACCAGAGGATACTGCTCTCGCCGCCTACGCCGTCTGCGCAAGACCCTCGGCTTCAAGATGGGAAACAGACACAAGTTCACTGGGAAGAAGGTTACTGTCGAGATGCTGTCCGACAGCAGGTGAGGAATGGCTGTTTCCTATAATTAGGCAGGAGTGTTTTAGTAAAAAATATACTTAATGATCTGAAAGATGTATGTATGTTGACATTTGTTTTTCACAAAAGATATATAATTCATAATTGTTTATATTAATCTCCAATGGCAAATTCGTTGATTTATTGATTCAGGTAAGTTGTTCTTAGATTTGAACAGACATTATTATTATGGATTAATTACTATTAAAGATACCTAACCACCCTTGCACATTATGCTTGTGATTTTACTCACCTGTTGTGTTATGTCTATTTCACACTACATGACTGAGTTTTTGTTTCTGTTTTTGTTTGACAATCTGTCTCCAAGCTCCAGTTTGTGTAGTGTGAATGACCCCGTGTGTGACCCCCCCTGTTGCTGATCAGTTGTGTAGTGTGAATCACACATTGACTTCAAGACACCCAAATACATGAGACAGTGGTGTAGCGTGTGCTGGACATAAGTCTGATGACTTTGAAAGGCGTGTAGTGTGAACTCGGCATTAATTAAACATGTCTGCAGAATCACTTAACCCTCGTAATGTACTCAGAAATATAGTACTTGGCCACATGGCGGCGCCATCTGATTGTGTATGATTTGTGTATTTTTTCAATTGGCATTGCTGTGTGTATTTATTTACTTATTTATTTATTAATTATTTCATTCTGTATTTATGTTGTTTTTTGTGCCTTTTAACCCTCCTGTTGTCCTCGGGTTTCAAACACACACCTTGTTGTGTTAGCAGTGCAAATCATGTCTGTGTAAGCTGTAGAATTAGGTTTAGCGCCTTCTATCTGACACACAGAGCTAGTGATTTGTGTCATTCTGACCCAGAGGACATTACGAGGGTTAATTGTAATGGATTAAGCTTGAGAGATCTTTACTATAGTGAAATCTATATGCCTCCTAATAATGTAGCGTATTTTAATTTGCTCTGCTTATTGAACATGTTTCTGATAAATGTATTTTAAATGGTGGGTGAAATGCAACAATTTCATGGGACTTTCTCCTCTCTTCTTTAAATCCAAGGTACCTCTTGCTGGTTTTGATGGAAGCCGAGAGGGCATGGAGCTACGCCATGCAGCTGAAGCAGGAGGCCAACACTGAGCCACGCAAACGCTTCCACCTGCTGGCAAGGTTGCGTAAAGCAGCCAAGCACGGCGAGAGGCTGGAGAAGCTGTGTGAGAGCCCAATTGTTGATGCCAAGACCAAGCTGGAGGCACAGGTGCATAGGATGTTTACAGGAAACGCACAGATGAATGGAGAATACTGCATGTGACTAAATGCAGCTCAGCTAACGTGATTGGTGGGTTTTAACACATGACATAACTGGCAGGCAATTGTAATTGCAGGCCTACACTGCCTACCTGACTGGTACGGTAGAGTTTGAACTGCAGGAGTGGAAGACTGCAATGGCAGCCTTCAACAAGTGCAAGTGAGTGTTTCCTTTACTTCAGATGTAATCACAGACTGAAGACTATAATATACTACACATTTTATTATTTCCATGCTTATTGCTCTGATCCTATTGGGGACTGAATTCAAACTGACTTTGATCTTCCCAGTACAAAACTAAATGGTTTGTGTGTCCTCTGTCCAGAACCATCTATGAGAAGTTGGCCAGCGCCTTCACTGAAGACCTGGCAGTGCTATATAATCAGCGTGTGGAGGAGATCTCTCCCAACATCCGCTACTGTGCATACAACATAGGTGGGTGTCTCGCAAAAGAAAAGGCCCTAAATCAGTTGCATCATCATCATAATGCTCAATTACCACCAACCTCCCACCTATACTAGACTATTTACACCATGTAACTGTAATGTCCCGGTTCTGCTTGCAGGTGATCAGAATGCCATGAATGAACTAATGCAAATGAGACTGACTGGGGGTGGTGGAGGCATGATGGCTGAGAAACTTGAGGTGGGCAAAGTTGTCAACAAAATGTCCATTCCAACATCTGTTCCTTCAAAGCCTGTGTTTAGGGAAAAATGTTACAAAGCTATTGATATTTGCACAGAAATGCCTGTTTTGATTTGACTATTTCAAGTCGTGATGCCAAAATATTTGGCAGTAATTTGGACTGCTGGTGGTGTGAGGAAAAGCCAGCAGGACCTTCTTGACCTTCACATGTACAGTGTCCTATCACAAGGACAGAACATTATGTGTTGTTCAACCTTCTCCATGAATTGTCTCCAGACGCTGATCACCCAGACCAGAGCCAAGCAGGCGGCCACCATGAGCGAGGTGGAGTGGCGTGGGCGCACGTTGCCCGTCAAGATGGACAAGGCTCGCATCTTCTTGCTGGGTCTGGCCGACAATGAGGCTGCCATCGCTCAGGTGAGCCACTTCTAAGGACAGACGGTCACTACAGCAGCTGCAGCTTGTCGTTTTAGTGATTGTCTGTGCTTAACTGCATGGGTTAGCCAGATAAAAACAAAATGTATGACTGGAATGTTTTAAATACAAATGTTATTGTATGCTGCACAATATTCACATTCCAACATTTTCAGAGCGGTTTAATAAATGCATAATAAAATGAATATGTTGCTAATTATACATTTAACCACTATATAGTGTTACATACAGCTAATTGTCTTGGGTAGGCTACTACTATTAGGTATAACTATTACCTTGCAGCGTAGGAAGATTGCGAGATCACAATAAGAGAATCCATATTCTTGTTCTGCGTTAGGTGCTGCCTGTGCTTACAGATAAATAGAGGGACTATGCCACTGTGCTATCACATGAGTCTGCAGGCTCTTTACCCTCCTGTGACAAAGAAGCACACTTTTAATTTATTTTTTAAATCAGTGTTCTGATAAGTTGTTTTTGTAGATGGAGTAATTTGATTTATTTTCTGATTCTTTGAAAATGTCAACAAGTCTGTTGAAAAAAGATGGTTAGTTGAATCCCTTTGTCACTTTTAATTTCCTGAAACAACAAAACTTAAATGTTTTTTTAAATATTTTTGTATTGTACAACATTTTAATTTTTACCAGGTGAACAGTAGGGAGCGTTAACCAATACAATCATGTCATCTTAAGTCCTCCTATAACAGTATCAGGTAAAAGTCTTGCAGTTCTTTCATTTTGCCACAAGTGGCATTTTCCTTATTATGATTCTGTTCCAATTGAGAGCAACCTCCCCTGCGACTTCTGCTTATCTCTCCTATTCCCGATGGCTCATGTCACCCATGCAGACACACCTATCGCACCCACAGCCACCTCAGGGCTGTGGCATGCAGACCTTATAATTGCACGACTGCATTCTGTGCATTTCAGCCCACACATCAATGTGGCTACACCCAGCTGGCCTCGGTAGACTGACTAGCCCTGTTGTAACTGAAGGAGTTTTGGATGAGCTTTTATGTGGCTCATGTGTAGCACATTGTGCATACTTGCATTGGTTTTGAAAATGTGTTGGTCACACACTGCTGCTTATAAGTTGTGTATACCTCTACTTTATCACATTACATCTCCCAACATGAAGATAATGGAATGATGTTTTCCATTGTCCATAGTTGCAAAAATGCAAACTTGGATGCTGCTTGTACTAGATTATATCCTGCAGTTAATATGAAGGTTTATACTATAATATTTTGATGCCTGTTTTTAAGAAAATCTCTACCTTTGTGAAACAAGATGTGTCTGACAGGTTTAGCCAGTCGCTCTAGTGTTGCAGGGGTGTTGTGTTGCACTGGGTAGCAGAGATAATTATGTTTTGGCCATTACTCACATGGTACAGGATCGACTACTTGCTTTTCATACCGGGTACTTCATATTCCACTGCAGACGGTACCCCCTCAATGTAGCTGCTCATCATGGCTGTTTGAACCACTCCTGCCACCTTGCTTCTTTTTTTAAATAGATATGTAGCTTAAGGTTTATTTTTATTTTAAACATCAATTATAATAATGTTTTCCCCCGATTTGATGGAATACCCTGTTGGTACTGTAGCTGTGTGTGGCCAACACACAGCTGTTCAGAAAGATGTTCGGACTTCTTGGTAGACTTTCTCCATAACGTGAATTGCCTTATCCTATTGCTGGATCCTTTCAAAACTGTGCTGCCTGGCCAAACTACATACGCCGCTCAAAAAAATAAAGGGAACACTTAAACAACACTATGTAACTCCAAGTCAATCACACTTTTGTGAAATCACATTGTCCACTCAGGAAGCAACACTGATTGACAATAAATTTCACATGCTGTTGTGCAAATGGAACAGACAACAGGTGGAAATCATAGGCAATTAGCAAGACACCCCCATTAAAGGAGTGGTTCTGCAGGTGGTGACCACAGACCACTTCTCAGTTCCTATGCTTCCTGGCTGATGTTCTGGTCACTTTTGAATGCTGGCGGTGCTTTCACTCTAGTGGTAGCATGAGATGGAGTCTACAACCCACACAAGTGGCTCAGGTAGTGCAGCTCATGCAGGATGGCACATCAATGCAGGCTTTGGCAAGAAGGTTTGCTGTATCTGCCAGCGTTGTGTCCAGAGCATGGAGGCACTACCAGGAGACAGGCCAGTACATCAGGGGACGTGGAGGAGGCCGTAGGAGGGCAACTACCCAGCAGCAGGACTCCTACCTCCGCCTTTGTGCAGGGAGGAGCAGGAGGAGCACAGCCAAAGCCCTGCAAAATGACCTCCAGCAGGCCACAAACGTGCATGTGTCCACTCACACGGTCAGAAACAGACTCCATGAGGGTGGTATGAGGGCCCGAAGTCCACAGGTGGGGGTTGTGCTTACAGAGAACACCAAGATTGGCATATTGGCCACTGGTGTCCTTTCACAGATGAAAGCAGGGTCACACTGAGCACATGTGACAGACATGACGGGGTATGGAGACACTGTGGAGAACGTTCTGCTGCCTGCAACATGCTCCAGCAGTGTACTATATTATCTTGGCATCCTCCTACAGGTCTTGCTGATAACAAATTGTCCTTGTTTCTTTACAACAGATGTATCTATTAATTTCAATGAAGCAGTCTTTTCATTCACACAAACCAGGAATGAAGGAACTACTCTGCTACATACCTCTGTCTCTACCACACTCCCAGCCATGCACCCAGCCACATTCCTACTACACGCTCTTAAAACTACCAGATACTACTGCATACCTGGGTTGTATTAGTGTGACAGGGTGGTGTAGCTGTCTGTGTTGCGTTAGGGACAGCATGCTGATGGTTCTCCTGGTGTGAATAGCTTTGGCATGGTGTTTCAGTGTTCACTCTAGGCTGCCTTTGCCTCATACACATGCATCTGTTTATCCAGGTACTAGTTCTGCCGTATCATGGTGACATTTGATATTGATTAGAATCTACGTTCTGGCATTACACAGCATGAGGTATTTTGATTTGAAATGAAGCGCAAAATTCATCACAGCCCTTATTTCCCAGTAACCTATTCAAATCCTTGTGTATTTACATAAATGCACACCATAATATGAAAAACAAGTTTGTTAAGATGTTGACTCTAAACTGAGAGAAATATTAGGTGTTTGTATTTATACTGTATAATGATATACTCTTGTTTTGAATTTAACACACAGGCAACTAATGAAGATACCAAAGAGCATCTGTATGAGACCCTCCTATCTGAGTGCAGAGACACCATCCAGGCTGTGAGAGAGGAGCTCAAGGCAGATGTGGTAAGGCTTGCGAGATTGGCTTAGCTGGTGAGATTGTATGTGAGAGAGCATACTGCAGTCCTTGAAGGTGACACTGTTCATAGTTGCAAGTAAGTTTGTCAACCTATTGGAATTGAATTGATTGCTTGTAAAATGTGGTGTGCTCTTCATCTAAGTCCCAAAATAATCACAATAGACAAAATTACCCTGCTTTAACAAAAAACATAGGGTGAAGAAAACAAAGGATCCCTTGTATGTAGTAAGTGGTGGAACCAGTTTTTTTATAACCTCCACCAAATCAAATTAATTTATATATCCCTGGTGTTGCTAAATATGAGTTATAGGTAGGTTACTGTTGTATTTATTTAATGTATTTGTTTGATCTGTGTGTGTGTGTGTGTGTGTGTGTGTGTGTGTGTGTGTTAAGTGAAGATCAGACCACATAATGAGTAATTTAGTCACAAACTTGAAACTGTTAGTGTTAGCATGTGAATGTGATGTCCTTGCAGAAGCAGCGAGAGAGGGGTCCTGATGTGAACACTGGCAAGGTATCCAACCTGCAGTTCCTGCACAGGTAAAAAGTGTTGTCTACATAAAGGGGAGGGTTGAACAATTGGTCTTAATGTCAAATGGGGGGTGGGGTAAGAACCATGAAGGTAGACAGGAAATGGGTGAGAGAGAGCCTGGGAGTGGGAAATTACTGTGAAATGTTTCTTACCTGGTGAGATGCAAAGTAATATGTCCGTTTGAGATCACTGAATGCCCTTTCATAATGGTCAGTGGACAGACTGCAGGTACATTGGAGGCAATACTTTAGTTCCAGATTATTTAACTGGGCAGGCTCCATCTGTTTGTTGTAACGTGGTAGGTGAAAACTGTCAGCGCTGTGTCTGCTAGCTCAGCCTATTAATGTTTAAAGGAGGTTTGCTTTGCTGCCTGTCCTCTGGTAATATATATTTGGTAGTTCAATAGATCTGACCCCCGTTGGCCTCTAGTCATGTGACCTGAAAGCCTACAGGAGCCCTTAAACAGTGCTGTGTTGTCTCCTAGCTACCTGACGTACATTAAGCTGTGTTGTCTCCTAGCTACCTGACGTACATGAAGCTGTGTTGTCTCCTAGCTACCTGATGTACATTAAGCTGTGTTGTCTCCTAGCTACCTGACGTACATGAAGCTGTGTTGTCTCCTAGCTACCTGACGTACATGAAGCTGTTTTGTCTCCTAGCTACCTGACGTACATGAAGCTGT
>JAODUG010000001.1:288908-312178 GCA_027564795.1 Aphredoderus sayanus | reverse complement strand
TGTGTATGTATGTGTGCCTTCATACTATTAATAATCTAGGACCTACTTCTAAACACTAAACATAAAATGTGGGTTATGTTATATCCTTGGGATACTTTCTCTCTGAATTAATTTGTTGATATTATGCAGACTGGAAATTCCAGTTTGAGAATATGCATCACGCTGGAAGTCTTTTCATGCGACTCTCTCCTTTTCAGGATGTGAGTGGAGGATGGTGGTATGAAGTTATGAAGCAATCATCTAAAGGCCAGTTCCTCATTTGGCCTGAAATAGTTGCTGAATAACGTTGAACAGCATCAGCGGGTGCATTTTCAGTCACAGGTAAGATGGCTGGTGTGAAAGTATTTAACCTTATTGTTTCTGTGACTAAAGCCCTTCTGTATACAGATGTCTGATGTCTAATGTGGCGACTGCGACGCGTAGTGATTGTGCCATTTCAGGAGAGTGCGACGTTTGGGTTTTGCGTGCAGTTTTGTCAAAATATCTGCCAGGTGGCGTTTACCCTAAGTGAGCAGAGCTTGCCCACAATACAGTATGGTACCGTGACATTTTTCCTTTGTTTAATTTATAACTGTTTACAGTAGCCTATTCAGTATATAGCATACAGTACACAGCCTATAACACATTTTAAAAGTAGTCTTACAGATGGACACCTTCTTAACCCAAACAACAAAAAGTGGTGCGTGTAAATATATATTAATTATTTAATTAAGTAGACTAGTTATTTATTGAGACTGCGGCATATGGCTTGGCAATATGTATTTCTCTCTCATTGTTTCCAATCCAATGTCATCATCCAGATGTGGGTCTGATATTAAATGAAAGAAAAACGAAAAGAAATGAATGAAAAAATGTACATGTCCAGACATGTGTTCTGCTGAGAAAAACTTTGTCACGCCCCACAAAAGTATCATTACATATTTCTGACTTGATGCGGCTATTTGTCTGTCAAACATTAGCAATCAAGCAAGAAGAGGGGAGATCGTTTTTATAGTACCGTAGGCGACGTCCATAAGGAATACTTTTAGCCTATATCTTACTTGAGACAATGAATTCCGTCCATCTTGTAGTCGAGCACAGATTTATAGCACAGTACACCGCGGGATTGTCAAATGGCTTCTGGTAAAAGAAAGCTAACCACGGGGGATGGTGTTCGAAGAAAATGTGGATTACCGTTAGCATATTGTATGAACATTGGACCACATGATACAGCTTGTTAATATGAATAGAAATGAATTACGTAAGGCCTTATTTTAGGTGAGTGGAAGCATACTCTATCCTATCCTGGCTATCCTATGGTCCGAGTGGATAAGAGCTGGCCAGACCATGGGCTGCAGTGCGGTGATCATGTGACTCTTGCTTGAACAAAAGACTCAAGCAAACCCTTCTAAGTTTTGCTTTTGTGATGCTATTTGTTACTAAATGGCAATCTTGGAGTAGATTGCCACAGCAATGACAACTAAAATAAAAACCAAATTCGTACATGATCAGATGGCACCCTCTAGTGGTTCAAGACGATTATTGTTTTGACATCACAAGAGTTTACACATTACACTTGTCATGCCATACAGTAGTTTTGAGTAGGAGCAGCCAGCTAGAAATGTAGCTAATGTCATACAGTCCAGGCTGCCAGTTATACTGTATTTTTAATCATTACATTAACTAAATACAAGGTAATGCCATTTGAATGGCAGTTTGCTTCCACTATATGGCCATCATTCCTATATCTTTATAGAAGAAGTTGGTTTATTTATTTCATGGTATTCAGAAAACAGCTGCAATCTTTGTCTTTCTCCTCCATTATTGTAAAAACCCACTACCCAACCCCCGACAAACGCTGCTCATGTTGTCACTTGAGCAGCATGCAGAAATTCAGTGGTTGAACTTCATTTCTCAGAACAAAAATAGACTGTGTATCAGAAGGAAGATGGTTGCTCAAAATGGCCACTCTCTATGCTTATTCCAGATACAATAGTCATTTACAACATTAATAATGTCTACACTGTATTTCAGATTTCTGAGTTTTTGTTTTAACGGACCAGTCTTTTGAACAGTATATTACAGGATGTATACATTGTCATCTTCTATATTGTTTGTATTCATAGAAACCGAATGCATTGTGTGCAAAGAGATTCTTCTGTAAGAGTATACATTGGGCAGTCGATAGACTCATTGCCCCAACCCCCACCCAACCTCCGCAATGTTACTGTGTCAGACGAGCATAGGCGAGTAGTGTTAAAACACAGGGCATATCATAACTTTCTCAGGGGAAGAGGTTGAACCATGGCATTTCAGTCGCATACGACAGCATGATACACATGGGCTGGAGATGGAACCAGATTCTGGCTACAAACAATGACCAGTTATTAACAAGCTGCTTTGGTTAGCCATTGACTTTTGAGAACAGACACAAAAGTCTAGAAATGTCATTTTGGGTCTTCCATGCAGGTCTAACTTGGTAAAATAAGTAACTGAGTGGCTGGCTATGAGATGAGTTTTGCACCTCATGTTAATTAGAGTTATTTCATTCAGTGGGTATGGTATTACATAATGAGTTAATGGTATCATATTACCCATAATCAATTTGTGCTTTTTATATTGCATGCAGGCCTATTGTTTTGGTAATATAATAATATTTTACTAGTGGAACAAAATTATGTGTTGCCATGTAATTTGATAACCACTGTCCTGTCTGAATCTCTCATAGGGCTTTTCCATCACCAAAAGCAGAAGTAGAGCAATTTAAAAGTGAAAGTAAACTGTGTCTGCAGCACAGACTCTGCCCCCACTTGCACACTTCTGGCCAAAGGGATTATCCTAACGTAGACCTGTATACCGGTATACGTGTTTTCTAACATAATATAGCAAAGTTCCTTTCACATGCCTCTTTTATCAAAAGCTAGGCAAGTAAAATCCCATACACACAATAATTTGATGGTGGGGCGGAACAACACCATGCAGGAATAACAGGTTGTGCCTTTAAGGAAAGTCCTTCATTGAACTCCTATCTAATGATCATGTTCTATTATAAGCATTGTTGTAGCTGGGTGAAAATTGGTGGTGTGTCTTTTATCCTTCCTCTTAGGAATTAGTGCACAAACTAAATCTTTCCTCTTTCCCCATTAATTGTATGGATCCTAACAGCTTATCCACTGTGGTATAGTGCAGTCAGCAACAGTCACTGGAGTGCATTGTCCATTAGCTAAATTCTGGCTATTTCATTATCCAAGTGTGTGAGTGTATGCAGTCATACTATGTGGTCACAGGAGTCTCTTACCACTCCCCCATCTTATCTGCTGTTCCACTCACCCACTTGACAAAATAAGAGAGCCAGGCCAGGCTTTGCTTTAGGCCTGCCTTAGGCAAAGTGTATGCTAGGTAAATTCCTAATTATTTTATTTTTATTTTTTATTTTTTTCTAATAAGCAATTTGCTGTAAAATGTTTTGGTGAGTGAGCCTAACAATGAGATGGGCCCTGGTTTGGCCTTGCAGTGGAAACGGCCTATTAAGGGGGCTGGTGTCATATTTCCCTGCTGCCTTCTTAGCCCTGACACCCGCAGCCTTACATTGATTTGTGAACCTTAGAACTAGACTTCAAGTTGTCGTTGACGTAATGGATGCTGAGGGTGGGGTGGGTGTCTTCACATGCATGCTTGGTTGAGGTTGGAATAAGCATGACCGTGTTTGATCAGCTACGCAGACCAGAGTATTGTTTATATCCTGTGTATGTGTACATCTGTTACAAAGTATTTCTTGTGACATTGTACTGGTCTCACTAGAAATGACTGCTATCAAGCTATCCGGCAAGCCAAACACTTGATTAACTTTATCCACATGACAGCAAAAGTCATATGTGAATGTTTATTAAGCCGCAGTGTCAAACTGTAAAGAAAACAATACATAACCTCTATGAATAACTAAATATAACAATATTACCACTACTGTAATCATGCATATGTAAACAAATTTTTTTTACATATAAATCAAAGGAGGCCCAAATTATAAATACAATACAGCTGAATTAAACACAGTTCCCTAGATTCCTAGGAAGTGTCATGGGGATTTCTGCTTTTGTATAAAGCAGGCAGTACTGTAAACGTTATTGTGAATTTCTAAATGGGTGCTGCATACAAAGGTGGAAAGACGGTGTCATAGGTTTAAAGGTAAATATGAGATTATTTCGTGGTTGTAACAAACAATGGTGTGTTGGTTTTTGACTAGTTTTTGGTCAAAACCACATGTGGTGTGTTCAAATCCATTACTGGAGCCATACTGTAAGTGGGTTTCCAAGGATTCTTTGATACATTGACATAAAGAATTTTGAAGAGGTAGTATATCCATTATTCTCTGGAGGCCAGTAGATAATCAGTGACAGGTCTCTGTACCAATATGCTTTCATGCGCTTTGTCCTATGTGATATCATGTTCCTTCCATTTAGATTCACGTCACTTAGCAGAAACATTTATCCAGTGTCTTTACAGTAAGTACAATTACAACTACAATTAGTTTGTTCCACACTTACACAAAGCAATATAGCAATAGTTGGAAAATAACATGATTAGGACTGCACTGTGCTCCACAATTAGCTGCTGTCCTTAACATACCGGCATTCCCCACCAAGATGAAAAGGCTTATTGAAGACTCAGGATGTTGGCTGGTGTTAGTTTGTCTGTGATTAGATTGGCGTGGAAGCGAGCCATACTGTGCTGCTGCTTGTTTGGAAGCATGCTTCCAAAAACCTAGGGTGCACATTCAGGCTTGTTGTCTACTTTTAGTCCTTTTTATTTGTTTGTTAAATAATCAAACTAATGTGGCTGCAGGTCTCTAATTTGAATAATCTCTCTAATTACAAAGTTAACATACAACAAAATAAGTTTTTCACACAATCATATCTACAGGATAAACACATGTCAGCAATCATAACAAGATATTTTTGCTGAGGGGTCGACCTCCAGCCTACTAAACCTGCCCCATTTTAACAATTGTAGTAATATGTACCACAAATAAAAGTATAATTAACCATATTATTTAATTTACAGAAGTCTGGTAGGATGTCCTCGCAAGAGGGGGAGGGTCCGCCCTCAATTGGCAGCCAATCCGATAGCCGTCTGAAGAGCAAGAAGCCACCCAGCCTGGTCATAGCCATCCCTCCTGCTGAGGAACCACAAGAAACGACTGTGCATAACCCTGGTAAACGGGTAGGTTGACTTCTGACTTAATCTGGGGCTAGATGTTTTCATCGAAATGTAGAAATTATCCCTATGCTACCTGGGAAATGGTACATGATGTCGATAACATTACCATTTTGGCCTAAGGCATGATGGGGGATTCCTCCCTTCCCAGCGTTTCTTCGATATTGTTCCTTTCATATTGTTATTCAACCTGGTGGTCAAACTGTTGAAGGACCTGTGCAAGTAACACGAAGTAAAATAAGATCCTTGATTATTAATTGGGGATCCCAAACACAGAAAGGAATTTGCAAAGAGCCTTGACCACAGATTTACCAGTAAAAGTACAGAAGTGATATAGACTTGGAAAACATACTGGATATTTAGGCAAATTACAGTCAGTAAGCTGAGCAGGCAGAACCTGACTTAGAATGGGGCAAGGAACCAACACCATCTATCATTAGATATTCAAAAGGCTCACTTACTGTAGCTATAGGATACAAAGGTACAGGCTTAAGTGTGTTGTAGCCAGGAAAAATGGCAGTGCGTTTTCTTTGTACATGATTAATGTCCAAAGAACTGATACATTGTCAGTGCTAATGTTCCATATTTAGAAGGCAACAGAACTTGTACAATGGAGCCACTTCAACTTTCATAGGGATGACCCATGGGTCTTTCCTCTTTATTGGTTTTATAAGCACTCTAGGTGTGCTTATAAGACCCTTAAGCATTGTAACTGTGAAAGCTATAAATTAGCTGAAATTGATGTACATACTTGCTTCGGCAGTATGATGCTGAACATATCTACTGTCTATAATATTGGTTTATGAAAGTGTAGTGTCAAATAAAAATCTAGACAACTAAGTCAGCTTAGGCTGTGATATGCAGTGTATGAATGAACGGTTCACCTGGTCATTATGGCTATTCTTGGTCAGCATTCCGTGTATTTGCGATGTTGTGACGTGTGAATAAATGCAATCCACAAGGTGACTTTTGGGGCATACCAGACTTGCTTTGCAACAATTTGCAGTATCTACCCATAGCTGCAACATCATTTAGAAACACATGACATTCAGAACAACAATAAACAACAACTGGTGGGTATGCTTTTCTCCAGGTGTTCCAGAGTACAGTTCAAGGCTTGTTTAAAGGATCTAGAGCTCCCTTCTGTCGGTATACAGTCCAGTCCATTTACTTTGGCAGGTTGGCATTTGAGAGACAGCTGCCTAGCACTTAATGGGCACAGAGCCATATTTCCCACCCTCTATGGGCCTCGTGCTCAGGCTGCAAACGGTAGTATTTCAACCATCTCCGAGCTAACGTCTAAGGGCTATGTTTTCTAAACGAAATATCAGAATAATCTTAATATATTATGAATTCTGGGGTAACATTTAAGGTCTGTCATTGACTTTATGTATTTTAAATGCTACATTTGGATTGGGAAACGTTTACATGAACAAATTATTTAAAATGTGCTATTGGTTGCTTTCTGAATACATTCATGGAAAAATATTGCGGACAAGTTATCAACAAAAAGACTGGATGGCTAAAACAGAAATGTCAGATTGGCATGCTGATGGCAACACACCAACACAACACAATGTGACGTGGGCAGTGTAGAGTGTAGTGTTGCACTGTGATATTACAAAATGAAGATTAAAACTTGAGCAAGAAATGGCTCTTTCTGGGCAGTAGAGAATAATGATGTTTGCTTGTAGATGTTTGTTTTTGTATTATTTTAATTTAGCCTTTCCGTTAAAATGTAACAAATCTAAATAATGCTGTGAAAGTAATGGATCGACCTGTAATAGCGACAGTAACTGACTGTGTGTGTGCTCTTGCAGTTGTTTATCCTATACCAAGATGCAAATATGTTGTATGTAAATTATGATTATGTCAAAGCCATAATGCCTATCATGCGTGTTTTTGGTTGTCGGAGGTTAATCTGTTTTGTAAATTGTTTAGTGTGACTGCATATGGTGTTATGCTGCCTATGTGTTATGAAAGTGATGTCAAGTTGAGAAACAGACCTCACACACTGGGTTAAATAAGAAACTTTCCAGTGTTTGTAGAGAGGAATTTCCCTCCCCCAGTCATCCTATGGAGGCAGGAAGGCAAGTGGGGGAGCCTTTGCTAGCCCATTGCAACCTGACATATGTCTCACTTAGGACTCACTTAAAGCCCCATTAACTCTCACAATGACAGGGCAATTAGCCCAGCCACCTGCCGCATCTCTGCTGGGCAAGATAATGGAAGCACAGCACCTTGCATAATTGAATCAGACAACTGGCAATATTGTACCCAGCGTAAAAGTCCTCACAAACACAGATATGTTGGGGAATATGGATAGACATGTACTTAATTTTCAAGTCTGATCCGTAACAGCCAAGAGCCTAATCTCCTTACATTCATCTAGTGAAAGTACCATCATATTAACACGTGTAATTTGTACTTTTAATTACATAAGCATTAAATAATTGTAGTTGGGTAAATTGTTAGAATTGTACAGTATAGTATGTGGGCCTTATTTCCTGTGTCTGTGATAAACTGTAACAAAATCACTGCAGCAATCTCATATTTAAACACAAATTCTACGTTTGAGGTACAGTATGTTTCATGTTGTTAATCGGAGATACTGTAGTGGATGTAAAGTTAATCTTACTTTTGCTTCTTTTTCTGATGTAGTTTCTCCGCCCATCTTTGAAGAAGAGTGTCAGCAGGCCAGAGGCCAGTCCCATGTTGGAGAGTGTTGGCGGAGATGGGGGCCCCACAGCTGGGGAGAGGAGGGCAGGCTTCGGCAGACAAACCTCTTTGTCCCAGAGCATCCGCAGGTAACTGGCAGACCCACCCCTGTGTGGGACACCGGTGTGTGCTGTGTCCCGTTTGCCCAGACAGTGTCTTGGCATTGTAAAGCCCACTCTTGCCTCTCCCTCCGTGAAGGGGAACGGCCCAGTGGTTTGGAGTGGGAGACGACTGTGAGACCAAACAGCAGGTATGGCACAGGAAGAGCCTGCGCCACTGCAGCCAGCGCTATGGCAAGCTGAAAGCCCAATACAGAGAGCCTGAGATGGGGTCCAGCATAGACCAGGGCCTGGACTCCCCAGGAGCACACAAGATGCCCAAGGTATGTCATGGTGTCCAGTGGTCCTTTCATACCACTGAATATCCCCCCCCCTTCCCCAAATGATAAACCCTCATGCTGTCCTCCGGGTCAAATTGACGCAATGCACTACCTCTTTGTGGCAGATAGAAAGTGCCAATTCTTGCCATCTGCTGGCGGAAGAAGGTAGTGCGTTTGAACCCGAGGACAACAGGAGGGTTAAGACAAAAAGAAGATAATGAAACCTTTTCACACCTAAAGTACTTCTTCCACCATCTGTTCCGCTCGTGTCTGGGACAGCAGACATCAACACATTGGACAGAATGGTCACTATAATTACTACTACTAACACATTTAGTGTGGCCTTGTCTAGTAGGCACAGCTGATGATGACATCGGTCCAAGTACTGTATGTGTTATGCATGCGCACTGAAACACTTCTTTGGAATTGTGGGACAGTTTTGAGTGAAGGAGATATTTCACAGGGGGAGAGGAACACGCATGAATTATGCAAAAGAATGTGTCACTGGCTGGCAACATGCTGTGGAATAATGTCGGACACTTTGACTGTCGCCCTGTCTATGCGATGTTTCTTTTATTTTCTGTGTCTGGGGAGAAAGACTGTATTTCCCAGTGTTGGCATATTTTATGTTTGGCTATTGCTGTTTGTCTTGCCACACCTTTTTATATCCCCTCATTTTTTTCTTTTCTTTCTATCGCTGTCGTTGCCTTAATGTCTGCCAGCTCCAGTGTTCTCTCTGGGGGGCCTCTGGTAAGACCCAACTAGCACTTAATATTTATCATTACACACAACAGTCATCTCGGTGTGATGATGTCAGGCTAGAGCTGTGGAATGTGTGTAGTTAGAGTGACTGATTTGCGCTGCTTTGGCCTGATTTCTCAGAACCTGTCATTGAAATACAGAGAGAGATGTGTCATATACTGTAGGTTGCTAGTCAGCATATTATAAGAAAAAGGTCAAGCTGGATAATTACACTTAATTTTGTGGTAGGCTGGCTACTTTCTGTGGTATTGCCGTATAATATACCACCGGAAAAAATAAAATGTTCACTGCCAGAGTTATTGCTCCTATTGTATGGAGGTTAGAACTTCTATCACTTTAAGAGGTTTGCCGAACCATTGAATGCTCACATCTCATTCTATTGCGTTGCTCAATTTCCTTTTGGTCGTTATTATTCCTTCAGACACACTCTGCATCTACCCATCTGTAGTTTAATGTCATATAACCTCCCTCTCACAGATCGTCGACCCTCTCGCTCGTGGGCGTGCCTTTCGTTGCCCAGATGAGCCCGACGGCCGTCCCCCCAGGACCCCCCACGCGACCCAGGCGGTGCCCACGACCCCTGGGATCACCTCGCTGTGCTCCTACACCAGCCAGCGGTCCGGCTACAACCGCTTCCCTCGGCGCAAGAGGGAGTCTGTCGCCCGCATGAGCATTAGAGCAGCATCCAACCTGCTGAAGGTACAGGAGCTGTGTGTGTGTGTGTGCACATTCACCACGTATTCAGATGTACTGCATGTAGCGTGGTTGTGTCTTTCAATTGAATTGGAAAATGTATTGTCCCACAGAGGGAAATTTGGCAGTATTTAAAAGCAATTCAATATCCGTAGTAGTTAATAAGAACAGAGGCGTTCAATGTGTTAAGGGGCTAAATACCATAACCATGATAAACGTATAAATAACTTGGGCTAAAATAAATTAGCAAATTTTGCATTTATTTGCTGTAGGAAGAAAGTAGTCCCTGGCTCTTTAAGTCGTGAGCTTCACTGCTATACTTGTTCATCCTGAAGCTAACAATTCAGTTGTGCCTGTGAAAATAGAGCTAGTGTATAGTACAGTAGAGCTAGTATATACTGTACACTAACGGGTAACATTTGTGTGTGTGTGTGTGTTCTCCAGGGACGTAGTGGCTTGGCAGGCTCTCAGACGGGGCGTAGCTTTCCCAGGAGGAGCTTCGCCAGACCCAGCTGGATGGACGAGGACACAGTGGACTCTGCAGGCGTGTCCGAGTCCCTCTTCTTCAGTAAGGTCAGCATGGAGCACCCATCACTAGCCTGGCCAACCGCATGCACGCTGTCACAACAAACTTCATAGATGATGTATTTAATTTGTGCATCTGTGACTGGAATAACAGTGACTATCAGTTGTGTGAAGCAGTGATGCCTTGCAAGACACATGATCCGCAAAACATTTATAAACAGCCTCACTCATAAACTGTATATAATACACTCAATTCCAGTTTTAATGCAAATTTGGGGAAATACACAAACATATAAGCAGAGCATTATACATGTTTGGACCAGTGCAGTCATTACTCCTGGCGTTCAGGTGGACGTCCACGAGGAGATGTCCTCTATGGCAGACGATGTGTTTGAGTCTCCCCCAATGTCTGCCTCCTTTGCTCCCAGTGACCAGACCGACGGCTTCTTCCCGTAAGAAATGCACTCAAATACATTCACATCCCCACACAAGAAATGCTATATGAGTATGGGGTTATCATGCCTTTTGTTGTTCTACAAGTACATTTGTTACAGCATCCTGCCTACAGTATGTATTGAACAACAAACAAAGTTTGCAAGCATCACATCTTTCCTCCATGTTTCCCCTACTATCTTCTTCCCCTGTGATGCCTCTCCACCATGCTGCTCTCAGCAGAAACATTTCCCGCACCCCGAGGACTCCGGCGGCTTTGCCGGAGAAGATCCCACCTCGTAGGGGCCGGCGCATCGCCTCCCAGGTCAAGCACTTTGCCTTCGACAAGCCCAAGAGGCAGTATGGCATGGGGGTTGTGGGCAAGTGGCTGAACCGCCACTACAGGCACAGCATCAGCAGCAATGTGAAGAAACAGCTGAATGACTTCCACAGTCACAGGTGGGTGGTGAATGAACAGCCCATCATGTCTGTAGGCTGGTGGCAAATAACATCTGCACGGGCCTTCGCTTGGAAGCCTTAATATGTTGCTTTATGAATTTTGTTTTTTACGGTGTACTGTATTTGATTTTGATGCATGCTTTCTTAAGATATGTAGTTGGTTTAAGATTGTTGATTTATTAAATATTTATTCAACTTAACCCTCGTGATGTCTTTAAAAATATTGTATTTAGCCACCCGGTGGTGCCATCTGATGGTGTATTAGTTTGTGTGTTTATAATTTCCGTTGTTGTTTTTTCGTGCCTTTTAGCCTCCTGCTGTCCTCGGGTTTCAAACACACACCTTGTTGTTCTAGCAGTGCACATCATATGTCTGTGTAAGCTGTAGAATTACGTTTAGCGCCTTCTATCTGCCACAAAGAGCTAGTGATTTGGGTCATTTTGAACCGAAGGACATCATGAGGGTTAATTTATTTTAAACCCGCACACTACTAGTGCATGATTGCTAACAGTCCTGATTTTAGATCATGCTGTGCAGAGCTTGTGTAACTGTTACTCTTCTCTGCTCCTCAGACCTTACTTTACATACTGGATCACTTTTGTGCATGTAGTCATCACCCTGCTGGCCTGCTGTACATATGGCTTTGCCCCTGTGGGATTCTCCCAACACTCGAAAACTGGACTGGTGAGTTCAGAAACTTCCATCAGTGGCCCTATTTATTTCCATTGTAATCTATGGGGTCTTTAGAGCAGAGATTGCCGGAACACTAAAACTTTAAGGTTTGATGACATGACAGCCGAAGAGAAGAAAAACATTACCTAATTTCCCCATGGTCTAAAGAACATAGCAGTTTTTGTTTTGTAGATGAGTCACATTTCATATAAAGAATATGGTAATTAATTTATAGTATTGTGTGAACTAACCATTTCAGTTCCAATCTCCTCATTTTAGTTGAACTTTATTTTGTTCAGGGTGTCTTTTAATTTCTGCTTTGCAATTTAGTTATTGTATCGCGGGGGAGAACAAAGCTTTTAAAATATTTTGTTTCAGTTATTTGGAGAAAAAAAAAGTATTTTCAGTTTAATTCTACTGGAAATGGGATTGTGTACTGTACTTCCGTTAACAAGACGAAGAAGTTGATATCTAACCCAGCTTCCCTATTTCAACTTGTTTTCAATGTTTTCTTAAATCACAATGAATTAAGTGAGAATTTGCAATACAGTGCATGGGTTTACTATATATCAATGATATAACCAGAGTTTACAATATTCGATTTCATGTCATACAATCTGACAAGAGACTGAATTCAATTATTTTATTTGTGTCTCTGTCGCCCCCTGTAGGTGCTGAAGAACAAAGGCATCTATGAGAGTGTAAAATTTGTCCAGCAAGAGAACTTCTGGATCGGCCCTGGCTCTGTGAGTTTAACCCTCGTAATGTACTCAGAAATCTCGTATTTGGTCACTTGGCGGCACCAACTGATTGTGTATGATTTGTGTGTTTTTCAGCACGTCATTGCTGTGTGTACTTATTTCTTTATTAATTATTTCTTTATGTATTTGTGTTGTTTTATGTGCCTTTTAACCCTCCTGTTGTCCTCGGGTTTCAAACACGCACCTTGTTGTGTCAGCAGTGCACATTATATGTGTGTGTGTGTATATGTGTGTGTGTGTGTGTGTGTGTAATATTTTGAGAATTAGGTTTAGCGCCTTCCATCTGCCACAAAGTGCAAGTGATTTGGGTTTTGACCCTGAGGACATTACACGGGTTAATACAGACTGACCAAGCTGAGAAGGACATTATTATATTATTACTTTTTGAAGCTAAATCAATCCATTGTCCATTCTCAGTCAAGCTTGTATTTTTAGAATGGGTTGATGATTATGTAACATTCACTATGCTTGCAACATTTCTTTAAGCATTTCCAATTATTTTTGTATTTTTTTTACACATCATGATACAAGCTTGCAAAATTAAATTTGGCATGGCATTCACATTTGCAGACTTGTGTGTTATGTGAAATCAGTGTCAGTCTGACCTGCAGAATGCATCCCAACAGGTTGTAGTAGTGAGAGTTGTACCTACCAAAAAGTCCCCACCAGTTTGCTTTTCTGCACCTACTACTTACTCAATAAGCCTCTCACATATGTTGTACATGTTGGGTAACTGCAAACAACACTGTTGTAATGAAAACAATAATAAAAAGAAGTCACTTCAGGTTGGTTACATAACACTACCTAAGCTGTAAGTTAATTTGGTTATTTTTGCTCAACCACTGTGCACACAACATTTATGCTGTAGATGTTCATGCTTACATTTTGAGGTGAGCTACGGTTTCCATGAAACCCCTTCTCAGTATTCCCAAAAAGTGATTCCTGCAGTGTAGTCAGTGTTTAAAGTTAAAAGGAACTTTGAAAGGGGACACAGAACTCACATGTTCATAATGGAATGTACTGTGTCTGCCAACAAAAATACATACTGTACATACAAAGTTACTCACTTCCTCTGAAACTGATATTGACACCCTAAACCAAGTGGGCAGAAGAGTTGCCAGGGTTTACTTCTCCTCGCATTACTGTGCCATTAAATATGTCTGTTATGTCTGTGTTGCTACTAGGTTTACTGTGTAAATGTATAACTTGCCTTCTCTTATCTCTCCTACAGGAAGTCTTGATACACCTGGGTGCCAAGTTCTCCCCTTGTATCCGCCAGGACAGACAGATCGTTAGTCTCATCCAGCAGGCCAGAGATCTGGAGAAAGAATCGGGCTGCTGTGTTCAGAACGACAACTCTGGATGTGTGCAGACGCACAAAACAGACTGCTCTGTATGTTTGCTGCTCTCTTTCTGGACCTGGTTTTTCCATTTTATGAAATGGAATGTGAAAATGTCCAAAAGTTTACTTTTAATGTTTTTTCTCTCTCATGCAATTCTTGAAGCATATCAATATTTCAAGAATGGTTCATGAAATAATGTTGGCTATGCTAAATGCTGGATTATCCGTTTGTTTGTAGGAGACACTAGCCACATTCATGAAATGGAAAAATGAGACTGTGGACATTTTAAGGTCGTCTGGCTCTGTCTGTCACCAGGACCCAAGGTAAAGAATTCATTTTATAAATAATGTCAGAACAAGCAGATTCAAAATAATAGATTAGATACATGTTAAAGGCATTTCTAAATCAACTTTTAAATGTTGGTTATTGTGCGAACAGAGTCTGTGAAGAACCAGCATCTGCAGAACCTCACACATGGCCAGATGACATTACCCACTGGCCGGTGAGAAAACCTTCATCATTCTGACATCTAACTAAAAGTATTACAGTATACATTTTATTTTGCTTGTTTAGCAGTTCTTATTAGTCAAACAAATGACTGGTCCAGGGAAAATTCAACAATGGTGAGAGCACATGTTTTCAGTATTTATTAAATTCATTCTATGCCTCCTGTCTTCTCCAGCTATGCACACTTCCCAAGGAATGGAACCACACAGGTTACCGGCACATGGACTGTAATATCAGAGGACGGCCATGCTGCATAGGAACCAAGGGCAGGTCAGAGACTTGAGGCTAGACCCAGGGTCGTGCACTAGGTCTATACAACACTATGTAAATGTTATCAAGTGAATTTTAATTCAAGTCAATTTTATTTGTATAGCCCTTAATCACAGAACAGTCTCAAAGGGCTTTACAAGCAAATATTTCACTAGGTAACAAACAAACACCCCCTGAACCTGCTCCTGTTTGTATCCTGTTCTATACAAAGTTGATATGTGAAAGCAATTTTTATGTACCTACATACTAATCAAACTAAATATTTATATTACAACCCATAAATAGTTTTTGTCACTTGACATTTCTGATGCAGGGTACAATGAAGTGCCACCAAATTCCAATCTATTTTAATTTAGTTTACTTGGAGTACAGCACATCTCGTCATTATGAGCAACCACACTATGAAACTGTCAACACAGTATACTGCCTATATCTATGCACTCCTAAAGTATGTACTGTAGTATAGGGCACACATGCATTCATTCCATTATCTGTTTTGCTTATTGGATGGATATGATTATATGCTATTATGATGCTAGATTAGTGTTGTCTCTCAGTATGCTCTCTAATGTTTTCATCCTCTGGCAGGTGTGAGATCACTACCAGAGAGTACTGTTCCTTTATGCATGGATACTTCCATGAGGAGGCCACACTCTGCTCACAGGTGTGTGTGTGTGCGCGCATGTGTGACCCCTGCAAAGGGAGAAGGCTTGTGTTTTTACCACTGTCCCCTCCTATGCTCAGGTCCATTGTCTGGACGAGGTGTGTGGCCTTCTGCCCTTCCTCAACCCCAACATTCCTGATCAGTTCTACCGCCTCTGGCTCTCCCTCTTCCTCCACGCTGGGTACGTGTGCACTCACACGTGAACGCACACGTGCACACCCCCACATTGTACTGTACTTGTGTGGGTATATGCATACAGAACATATGTAGTGTACATAGACATAATACCAGAGCAATTGTTATTTTGACACAAATTTTGCAATAATCGACTAGATGCCTTATTTTGGAATACAGTCGGACGTAACATATTTGCACATGCACACACATTAACCCCTAGCTTTATCTATAAAACTCTGCACCTCCCCCACCCCAGCGAAGATGCACACTTCGCCTTTTAACCTGTGTGTATGTTTACTAATGTAGGGAATAATTAATAGTTAATCTACAGGGGTTCACTGTAGTCCTTTAACACACTTCTGCGTAGGCTCCTTCACTGTCTGGTGTCAGTGGGGTTCCAGATGTTCATTCTGAGGGACTTGGAGAAGCTGGCAGGCTGGGTCAGAATCTCCATCATATACATCTTCAGTGGAATCACAGGAAATTTGGCCTCTGCCCTCTTCCTGCCCTACAGAGCAGAGGTACCATACTGTACACGCACACGCATTAGCCACATCCACATGCTGACACATGCTGACTGTCACATGTGCTCTCTCACACCTCAAACACAGAGCAGTGCCACACCATGTCTACGTATTACGTAAGGTAATGGAATAGCTTGCAGTAATCTTTCCAATATGTGCAAGCGTTTCGTTCTCTTCCGTAGCATTACGTGGTTTTTTACAGCCCCTTAAGTATACCCTCTGAACAGGATGCTAGGCTATTACAGGGCCTTGTACCCAAACTGAGTGCCAGGCAGACATGGATAGGCTCTTTGTATCGACTTGGCTGGGGATTGAACTCTCAGCATTCCAGGTAGAACCATCTAGATCAGTTGACTTTTCCCTGTCTCACCCCCCTTGGTTACTGTTGCTACGCTTGTCAAGTTTTTGCAAGCTTCATGTCAAAATGGCTTTTTCAACAATATCCGTGAGAGATATTCCGAAATAAATAATAGTACATTTCTGTAGTAGTAGTAATAATAGTTGTGAAATATCAGAGAGAATTACTACAACAATATGCTTTTGAGAGCTACATTCACAACATAATTGGTCAGTGGAGTAAATCGAGAGAGAAGCTCACCGTCTCAATGCATGCATCAGGCACCACCCACAACAATGTTCTTGCACAGCAGGGTAAGTCAGTGTATTGTTTTATTTTAAGATGACGTTTGGCTCTTTGTAGCATTCATGATCTAATATGTTTTAGCCCCTTGCAAGTAAAATTAAATTATCCAGCTCTTCCGGTTGTTTAAAGCATGCTAGGATATTGCTTGCACAATCCATACACTGGATCTCATAAAGGCACTGGTTCGAAACCTCAGAAACATCTTTTTGGATTTACACTAACACCTTGCCTTTTGGGTTCTGAAAAGCAAAAAATACGACACCCCCCTCTAATCTTTGAGGGTAACTGCTAGTGGATGTGCAGGTTTTATATGCACACCGTTTCAGCATTTTTCCTTATCCTAAAAGCATGACAGCCCTCCCACACCTAGTGACGTTTGCTAGCACAGGACAGAGGAAATGGATGGGCTTAGGGGTCAATTGGATACTTATCCATTGCATCGCCTAAAATAAATGGCTAAATGAACAACACACCTTTGGGATATAATCCAACCCATAAAGCCCTGTTTTGTGCAGTGAACTACAGTGGCATTTTGTTGTGCAAGCAACATGGAACATGATTCAGTATTTCTAGGGGTCAAGTTGTTCACATAGAGAGCATCCTGCCTTAGCCAGCAGGATGAGAGAACATAATGGGTCAGTCTGTAGCAAGTACACCTGCTCCCAGGACAAACGGTGTTAGATCTGCATCGTCACTACAGCTAATCTACTTGCTTGTCTCCAGCCCAGTTAAAAGTTGGAACAACTTGTGCGTGTGCGTGCGCTGACTCGACTTAACTATGGCTGAATACGTAGGCACCAGGATGTGAAATCGGAGCAGGTATTCAGCAGATGTAATTATCTCTTTTAGGTTTTATGTCTTGTCCTCTTACACGGCAGAACTGAAAGTGTATTTGTTTTTTATTAAGCTCATTTAGTTAGAATAACAGGAAGTCTTACAACTAAATACATTTGATATGGAATTTCAAGGTCTTTTTAAGATGTTCATTTAAAAATCCCTCAACGTGTAATTGAAAAGAAATATCCCCACTTGATTTGAGGATAAAGGTGAAATGTTTTCTGAATGTCCAGCATGCTGTCTTTAACGTTTCTTCACTGTTGCTCCATAACCACTCTACTATAGTATATAGGGTTATAGTGAGGTCCTGAGAAAAGATGTCAATGGGGAATTGGAAGGAAGATCTGTTAAAATGTTTGTGTGAGCCGCGTGTCTGCTGGTGTAGATTGCTAATGCGTGAGCTTGGCTCCCCAGATATCCTGATTCTTAAGCCAATTACAGCATGCCTTCTCTGACAGCATGGCCATGGCCCATATAGAGCGAAGAGGAGTTGTCAAGGGTACCAGAATGATATGGAATGGAAATGTTGAGGGATTGTAGAGGTGACAGTAAACTATGAAATATATTCCCTTAGGCTAGTTAAGGTGCTCTGTCTACAAAATACATCTATTGATTCTCTGCTGTGTTTTATAATGCATAACTAAGATAACAGATTATTAACTGATACTGGTTGTTACAGTAACATTAGAGATGCGGTGTGGGTGATAGTCTTTGGTGGTACACCTGTAGGTTATTGAGTTTCTTACTTGGACATGCCTATTGCTTTTAAACCAGACCTTGAATCGTTTGGCCTACAAAGCACTGTATCTAAAGAGCACATTCTAGATGACTTGTAGGAGAGCATGTGAGTTGGTAGAGGGATGAACCTTCTGTCTCCACCCACTGTTTCTGTCCTTGTGGCAGCTAAGTGGACAGATAAGCCAATTGGCTCCCAACTGGACCCTGATGTCACTCTAATCCCCATGCTGCATATGGCTGGTCTCTACTGGACCCATGGTGTTTGACCTGCATATGGCAGGTCTCTACAGGACCTATGGTGTTTGACCAGTGTGTGGCAGGTCTCTACTGGACCCATGGTGTTTGACCTGCATGTGGCAGGTCTCTACTGGACCTATGGTGTTTGACCTGCATATGGCAGGTCTCTACTGGACCTATGGTGTTTGACCTGCATATGGCAGGTCTCTACTGGACCTATGGTGTTTGACCAGCATGTGGCAGGTCTCCAGTGGACCTATGGTGTTTGACCAGCATGTGGCAGGTCTCCAGTGGACCTATGGTGTTTGACCTGCATGTAGACTGGGTTGATTTCAGAAAAGCTACAAAAGTAGTAATTTTGTGTTTGTGCACAGGATTAAACAATTTATTCAAACCTCCAATTTGAGCATAATATTTTCAATTGTAACATACTGATTTACATTCATAATACATTAGCAGAAACTGTGTTTTTTATGCAACAATTTCAGTCCTCATTGGACCAAAATGAAGTCAAATGCCTCAGTCGGCTTGTTTAGATGGGACGGTCTGAATGATGGGATGGACTATGACACTCTCTCCCTTCTCCCTCCAGGTGGGCCCAGCTGGCTCTCAGTTCGGACTTCTGGCTTGCCTGTTTGTGGAGTTGTTCCAGGGCTGGCAGATGCTTGAGAAGCCTTGGAAGGCCTTCCTTAAGCTCCTGAGCATTGTCCTCTTCCTGTTCCTGTGCGGCCTGTTGCCGTGGATCGACAACATTGCCCACATCTTCGGCTTCCTCAGCGGGCTGCTGCTCTCCTTTGCCTTCCTGCCCTATGTCACGTTCGGGACATTCGACAAGTACAGAAAGCGCGTGCTCATCGGCATCTCTCTGTTGATCTACGTAGGCCTGTTCTCCTCCCTCATCGTGTGGTTTTACATCTACCCCATCAACTGGCACTGGCTGGAGCACCTCACCTGCCTGCCGCTAACCAGCAAGTTCTGTGAAAAGTACGACATCGACCACAACATTGACCATGTGGTGCACTAGCGGCTACACCGAGGCTGTGCCTCAGACCTTGTGTGCTTCATGTGTAGTTGTTTTCTAACCAGCCGTTGGGTCCGTGATCAGCCATTAGTTCTGTGGTTTCTGTCACTGTACAACAGCAGGAAGGTAACATGGAACAGATGTCAAATGAGTGTTGTGCTGGCTCTTCAGACTCAGCCTGACAAAATAAGATGGATGGACACTGAAGATAAAAGATTTGACAACACATTTATTTTTTTTTGCCTTGTTTTTTCAAAGTGATTTAAAAAGAACATCTTTTTAATAAAAATTGTATGGATCCAGGAGATAACAGGGAAAGCTGATGTCATAGAAACCAAAATGCAGTGAAATATTATTTGTTATGCACTGTATGCCTCATAACACAATTTCAACACTGGATATATTTTACACTACAGAGAAGTCATTCTGCACTTCATTTCAAATATTTGCAATAATAGTTTCCATAGTTCCATAATGTGTAAAAATATTTGTCAAAAAAATGTTGTGGGGGGAGTGAATAGTTTTGCTTCACATTTAAATATTGCAGTATGCAACAAAAATAGTAAAACTTGAGGTTTGAAAGGGAGATGTCTAGCTTGCAAGAAATCTAAACCATGCGTTGCCTTATAAGGGCTATGCCAATCTGCAAAACCACATCACTATGCTGTTCATCAATGTTTGCAATCAACTCTTTGAACATATGAATATTGAATATTCTTCTGCATCAAAGACTTTTTACACATTTATTTAATGTCACTGCCCTTTTTGTTAAATACTGTATTACAGTTGTGCCTAAACCACTAGATCCACTTTTATTATGAAAAGAGAAACTGTTTATCAAACCATATAAGGATTAATATACTAAAAGGGCATTTCAGTTGCATCAAGGAGAGGTATATTTTTTAATTGGATGTTCTTGTAAGCAAATGGTCAATGTACTGCCTGTGCCTTGTTGAATGATTACTCATTAATAATTTAAAAATTGCCTTAGCCTGATACAACTGGTGACGGCTACAGTGTACATCTTTTCAACAGTTTACTTGCCAAAATAAGTGCTATTTAAGATTACGTTTTAATAGAGGAAAAATTTAGTTCTGTGTCATTGGAGGAAAAATGCTCACTTAGCATTGCGTTCCCTTATGTCTTTTTGAAACAGTTGTAATGTGAGGATTAGAATTAAGCACTTGTGATTTCAACCACATCATGCTTTGCATCTCTGTACACCGCTGTTTAACTGCTCTTTGCATCTGGACCAAATTTATATTTTCTCTTTCTTGCTAACTAATTGGAATTTAAAAAGTGACTCTTTCTTGATACATTTTAAGACCATGCTTATGATACTGTTGCTTGTGTCACGTCAGTTTTGCATAATACGGCGGAGATTCTATTTCTATGTGAAAACAATCATGTAATAAATGTTTAAAATTTTTTTTTTTTTTTCTTGTAGTATGGTAAGCTAAGCCTATAAATGTGAACTCTTTACCCCAGTTACTAACTCACTTATGTATGAATAAACACAAAAAAAAGGTTTTATCAAATACCTTCCCCAGTCAAACTAATGCAGAATTGTTCTGTGACTAATGCATTCTATTTTTTAAAACTACCGGTCATTTGTTTTCATGTTTGAGCCATCCATGCATGTACTGTATGTTAGTGCATGTATGTGTTGCCCAAAAAGCATTTGTTTTGCTTGGTCCATTTGTATAAAATAATAGAGCCATTTTAAGTTCATTTAATATTTTACTCATTACTGTAAATTACAATGTTTTACAATGCAAACTGAAAACCAATCTTTAAAAGCTTCCTTATGATTTAAAAGGCAACTTGTGTTGAAATCTTATAAAACACAGACAAACTGTAGGGAAACAAGTTGAAGAAAGTAAGTATACTCAGGATTCTATTGCTGCTTCTTTAGAGGCAACAAACCACACTGAAATGGGAAATGACCAGTAACAGCCACAAGACAGAAACAAGGCAGCTAGCTATTCAATACATTTGCAATAGAATGTCAAATTGGGACATGGTACTACATTGTGTGTCAACCTAAAATTGTCAACATGCTTTGCAATTATTGTTCAAATAAATAGCCAAAATATTTACATAAATGACATTTAGCTGCATACAAAATATATATTAAAAAAATGAAATCAGTAGTTGCCTATAGAAGCTGCATTCAAAGAACCTCAAGTCCCTGAGAATTCACATTTACATAATTCTCAACAACCGCTGTTACGACGCATGAAGGCGTGGCCTCTGACATGATAGAACATCTCAATGAAGTTGAGGGGTCCCACTGTGATCTCACTGGGGCCCTGCACCCGAAAGCCTGACTTCTGGTAGAAGGGAACCAGGAAGTCCTCGCACATGAGCACAGCTTGTCTGACGTATGGTAGGCACCGGAGGTACTGGAGGTACCGCCACATCAGGATGGAACCTTTACCTTGCTGCCGGAAGGTGCGGTGAACCGCTAACACGTGGATGTGTACTGTGGTCCCACCTGGCTTATGAAGGGTCAGGGCGTCCTGGAGAGAAGACCCAGAGAGAAAGAATTGCGGGATCAAATGGAAGCGCTTTGTGTTTTAGTTGCCTAAATCTTACAGGAGAGATACATTTGACCTGAAAAGTGTTAACTTAGAAGTTAAGTTTAAGTTCAAGAACTTGAACCGACGCTCTCCAAAATAGCACTTAATGTTAAACAAAAACACTGAAAATCTTCAACCTGTCTACAAAAAGCTCACCTCAGCAGGCGTCCACTGTTTCTTACCAAGGTAAGCCCCTCCTGGTCCCACAAAGAGCCGATAATAAAAGCCACCAGACGTCCCTCCTCGAACCAGCCAAGGGACAGCTCTGGGCATAGGGTGAGGAAGTCACGTACTTCGTCCAGATGGAGAGGACATTCGCCAGACACGGAGATGAATGCTGAAGGATGGGAAAAAGGCAGGGTGAACTGGCATCTTTGCCTGTCCATTTAGTCACATGTAGTGTGAAATAGACATCCAAAACCATAAGGCAAAGGCAAATATGTATCTTAGGTCTACAACTTACGTTACTGTATCCATAGCCTATCAGAAAAAGTATAGTGTCAGAGAAAAACATATTGTTTCGTTTTGTATCTTATAGACCTAATTGAGCGATAGACTATAGGCTAAAGCAAATCTACCCTGGCCTAAAATATGCCTTACCCTCTCTCTCAATCTCAAACACACTGATGGCATCTTCAGGACTCAGGCAGCGAAACTCGCTGGCAGGTAACGTGTGGCGTCGCCCCTGCGCAACCGGAGAGCGCAAGTTAAGAGGTTTCATTAAGGGCAAGCCGCTCACTAACGACATAGTTTTGGTCGTTTGCGCGAACGTTTTTTTCGTAAGATATAGGATAGTCTTCTCTCCTACTTCCTTATATAGCCTATCAGCAATAGGTAGCACTCGCCTGGTCAGTTCAATACATTACGTTTAACTGTCACTGAGCAGCCTATTTATACTCTCCTAATCCTCAACCAAGGCGTCGAAAAAAAAAAAAAATTAAACACTGGTTCAGCTCAGGCGATTTTACACCAGGCTATTTGAGGAAGACTCACGCTTTGTGTAATCCTTAAAATGTATTTAAAAATAGTGAGTAAGAGTATCTATTTATTATTTACTATTTATATAGCACTTTTCATACAAATTAATGTAACGCAAAGTGCTTCACACTAAGAAGTCAATAAAAACAATTCAA
>JAODUG010000001.1:225889-244451 GCA_027564795.1 Aphredoderus sayanus | reverse complement strand
ACACAAATCATACACAATCAGATGGCGCCGCCGTGTGGCTAAATACTATATTACGAGTACATTACGAGGGTTAAGATTTGCTTGTATCACTGTTCATTTGTTTGATTTGCAGTTCAATTATTCTGCTCATTCTGTCCAATAATAGTAGCAGCGTACATATGATTTTATATCATCTTTGGAGGGTTGAATATAGGCTGCTTATAGTATAGGCTTTTAGGTAATTGGTATTACTTGAAATAAATAAATAAATAAATAAATAGTCTATATAGAACGACTGTTCTACAAAGAATAACGTGACTAAGGCTATCCCAGAAGAGGGGTGAGGATTTATTATTACAATTCCTACTCACATAAGTGAGTGTCAGTCTAATGAAACCGTTGGTGAATTCATGAAACTCATAACTGCATTCTCCTCTGGCTTGTCCCACAGTGAATTGCCAATATACAAGCCCAGCAATGCATTTAGTATCTTCTAGTCTTACTGGTCCACAGCAACCATGCTGGTTGAGAAAAATAGAAACTGCTTGATTATTTTTACTTTAGTTATTTAGTATTTTATTTAGGATTTTTTGCAGATCTGTTATTTCATTCTAAATAACTATTTTTCAGGAAATTCATCAAGGAAGAAAATATATTTAGATGAGCTACATTAAAACCCTATAGGCATATATGGTGCCACTGTTATTGTTTGCATGCATGTACCTAAATACAATTGTCAATATTATCGAAAATGTAATTTAATTAAATTGTTTTTACATGAATAAAAGCGTCTTCAAATCCCGTTTTTAGCTTATAATATACATATTTCACCACTACTTTAAAAATAATTTCCTACATTAAAATTGCTTCAGCGCTATGTAAACTCTAGAGAGACGGAGGAGGAATTCTCGGTCGGAGTAAACTTTCTAGAGTCAGTTTATTCAAAGAGAGATAGTAATGGTCGGGTCGAGTTGTTCGTAAATCTTAGTATTTACCATTTTTAAATAAACGGCATACTGTAATATTTTAAAATGTTATTGGACAGTGCTACCAGACAGAGAGCAGAGGTTATAGCATTTGTGACATTGATACATTATGTTTGTTTACGTTGTCGTGTCAGTGGCATGTCCGGAAGTACAGTTTGACAAATGACACAGCGCGTTTGCCATGTCCGTGACATCAAAGTGCCGTTTGACATGGGTCCGGGTATCATTCGTTCATTCACTAATATTGGAAAACTAAAAAAACAACTCCTTTTTCAGTTTTTATGAAAAACAAAATTCTGATTTGTTTTTGGTTCTCTTGTTCCTGCATGGAAATCAGGAAAACCACCAGATATTCAGATCTTCCCCGTGGGTGGTGCTAAATCTGGAATTCCTGTCAATGGCAGGATACGTATTCATTGTTTGTCAATGAAGAGTTTACCCAATAGCCTGCCAGCTATTTTAACCCCCCCCGCCCTGCAATTTTCCAATGTAAATCTGACTAGATGTGTTCCTACAGCAAGCCCTTACAAACATAATTGATCGTCAGAATATGAATCTCACGGCTGCTACTGTTCTCCAATTGAATTCAGCTGGAGTTCAGTCACTTTAGAAAACCAGCAAAGCACTGTGAGTAATATAATACAAATGTAGGTGTTATTGTTAAAAAAGTGATTGCTCTAACCATTTTATTTTAAAAGTGAAGCAAAATGCCAAATATTTTCAGTTCATCACCCAAGTTCAAGAGGATGGCCTCATTTTTAATTCCTGCCCAAATGAAAGGCTTGGACCACTGTTGCTATTGTCAAATAGAATTATCAACACTCATTTTGTATAAGTAATCAGCATTTATCCCAGCAACATTGTCAAGTTGGCCACATTGTATTTAGAATCACTTGCATTACTCTGTGTGAATTAATGCATTAATGGTTGCTTTTGTCTTACAGAAAACCGTGTGAGATAATCAAGAATATAACTTGGTCTACTTAATTTGATAAACGTGATGTATTTCATGAATCCATTCTCTTTAAAAACAAAAAATGTGTCCTGTCCTCCCCAATTTCAAAGTCACCAGCCTCCACTGCTACCTATCTACCAAATGTCTAGGTCAAACAGAGGTGCATGCATGCACTGGGTGCACAGAGGTAACACAGCTCCATAACATTTAGAAAGCAGAAGTGCCACTAGTCCACAAAAAGGGCTGAGAAATAAGATAACCATCACTATAGCCAAAATATGTGGGACAGGCTCGTGTGTGCACAGTCTGGCTGTTATGGATATAGCAAATTAGATTCTTGTATTATTCGTTTGACCGTAGATGTTTGTAGCATGGTTTCAGTAAAAAATTGACTGTTACTATACATATTTAGTTATTTTATCAGAAAGTTTCTCAATGATGTGAGCTCACCAAATTGGAGGCTACAAGTAGACTTTTAGTTTATGGAATAATTGTATTCAAATATCAGTTTATTCTTAATCTCTCTAATAAAGCGTTAGATAGATAGATAGATAATACATACATAGAGCCCATGAGGTACAGAAGAAGGCGGGGGCCAACTCACCCATTACTGACTTGGAAGAGACTGAGTGGCCGTTGCGGACAGGCGGGGGAGGTGGGGGTGGGCCTGCGGGTGTGCGTGTGGAAGATGCTGGGGCAGCAGGGGGAGGTGGGGGCTTGCCCCCTCGGCCCTGGCTCTCTGAGGATGTAGGGGGTGCCCCAGAGCTGTGCACCCGGTAAGGGGGTGGGAGGGGAGGGGCTCCATTTCTAGAGCCTGAAGAGGGCACCTGGGGAGCTGCATGAAGAGACATCTGGAGTTGAACTGTAAATCTTTGTGTCAGGTCAAGTGTCATGGTCTTATAAAACACATGCTACAGTATATTGAGACCACAACCAGATCTTATTTACTTCACAGGACTTGATGATGTCTTTTCACATCCTTTCAAAGGAAGGGTACATTTGGGCTTTTAAAGCCATGAGGAGAGAAGGGTCAGAGTACTGAATTATGTTTAGAGTATTTAGATTACAGACGACATCAGCGTCTTGACAGTATGACATTGGAAAGATACTGCATGTTAAAACTGGCACTGCCCTCTGCACATAACAAAGATATCTGCAATAGATGTTACTAGATGTTAACAGGACAAAGACTTGAACCCAGCCTATATTTGTGATAGCCTCTATACAGACCCAACCAAAGACATCAACATAACAAGGCTAGGCAGCATACCTGCACGGCGACCTGGGGGTTCTCTGGCAGGGGGTGGGGGCCTGTTCCCCTGAGGTGATGGAGACAGTGACGGGGGTGGAGGTGGAGCTGGGTTACGGCTGTTGGCAGAGGGGTGCTTCTTATGCAGGGAGTTGTGCCTCTGGGGCAGCTCAGGAGCACCGTCCACGTGGGACGGTCCGTTGGAGGCTCCGCCCGACGGCTGTCTGTAGGGCGGTGGTGGGGGCATGGCAGTGGAGCCCCCTGTAGGCGGCCTGCTGGAAGACAGGGGCTGCTTGATGGAAGGGGCTGGGCTGGGAGGGGGGGCGGGGCCTCTGTTTGGCGTCGGTGGGAGGGGCTTCTCTCGGCTGTGGGAAGAGCTCGACAGAGGCGGGGCGGGAGCCTTCTGGGTAGGGGCAGGCATGGCGTTGCCACGGCCACCCCTGTTGAACGGGGGAGGCGGGGGTGGGGCCGAGGTGCTGTGCTTCATGCCGCTGCCCGTGGAGGAGTGGGAGGAGCCTGAGCTGGGCGGGCGGGAGATGTCTGGGAGGGAGGGCCGGTGAGAGCGCTGGGTCTCCGGCGGGGAGGGCTTGTCCGGCGGAGAGGAGGGGGAGGTGCGGCCGCCGGGTGCCCGCGGCGCCGCCGGTCTGGAGCCCGGGGGCCGCAGGGCAGAACGGCCCACTGAGGCGTCTGCAACACACACACAGTGCCAGTCAGTCTGCACAGCCAACTACCCCACTGCTCCTCACACTAGAGCACTGTGTGCACAGCGCTCAACCCTCCCACTGTCCGTCACACTGACCCAACCCACTACTTTGGTGCACCAACCGCTGGTTGGCACCGTCTGCTGGTGTACCAAGGTAGTGCGTTTGAAACCCGAGGGCAGTGGGAGGGTTAAGGCGGTAACATGTCCCCTTTAGCACTGTGTGTAAATGGTTCAGAACAGAGCCTTGTCACAGTGACCTGGAAGTGCTACAGCAGAGGGGTATCCTCTCTTCCGGTCCTGTTTAGTCATTGTTGAAGATTAAGTCCCGGTCCACACAGGTGTTTGAAGTTAATGTGGCTGATAAGACATGTCCTCAGGCGTGGACGTGTTCTGCTTGTTCACTCATATGCAACTTTTGCATTAAAACTTAAATCCGATAGTCTAGTGCTAAACTCAGAGGTTGTGCTATTTATAATTGTGCAAATTAAGTTCTGTTTTCAGAAAAGACAGGAAGAAAGTGCACCCATTTTTCAGTAGCACTTCCAGGTCACTGAAGAAGGTTGTTGTTCTGCCTGAGGTTATCACAGAGCAGTTATTAGAATGTCTCTGAATGCACATCCAGAGATATGTTGACTCAGAAACACCTCACTGTATTTAACAATACATACACACACAACTTAAGAGAAATACAATAAATTACCTCCAACTGGGCGCAGTTTTGGCACACCTCCTTGGAAAAGGCCTCCCATTGGCATTGGTCCCCCTCCTCCAAAGCCGCCGCCGCCACCACCTCCTCCACCACCTCCTCCTCCTCCTCCTCCTCCACCACCTCCACCACCGCCGCCCGTTTCTGGAGAAAACAAGATATCAGCATACATACAGTAGAGATACAGTACTAGATATGGGTGTTGATTTAATGCTAATGTCACTCACTCTCTATAGCAGGGGCACTCCTGTCATTGATGACAGGGGCTTTCTTCAGTTTAGCGCCTTTACAGATGTCCGACAGCAGCGCTCCTCTGCCTTTAGATTCATCTCTAGACAACTTGGGTGCAGTGTTGTTTGCCTAGACACCATACATTGTTACAGATCAAGACAATACAGAATCTAGTCTACCTGTGTAGACTGATGCTGGTCAATCATTTTAGTGCCTGTAAATCACATAAAATCAACTGTCCGTACATGTCTGTACACTGCACAATTATAAAGTAGATGATTGTATTGTGCTTTACTCAGACGACAAATGAATATCATTAAAGAGTAACTGCACCCCAAACTGTGTTTTTTGAGCTGTAGACTGAACTGTGATAAGACACATCAATGCATGTGTTAATATTGACTAAATTCTAATAAAAATAAAAAAAAGAAGAAAATATGCTCTTGGTGCACTTCACATTGAAATTATGTGAATGGGGCCCCTCTCAGCCCCTCCTTGACTAAGTTTGATCATTTATCTATACGGGTGGAATGAGTCTCAGCTGGGGGTGAAGTGCCACTTTAAATACAGTTTAATAATATCTGCTGCAGACATAGGCCTAGCACTTTCGACTATCTAAGTGTGCAGTCAATACAATGACAGAACATTATATTTGCAAAGCTGAAAACATTTCTCTTCTGCTAATCACCTGACTAAATGTGGGGGGTGGTGGGGGTCCAGGGGGCGGAGGGGGAGGAATTGGCATCCTGCCTGTCTTGCTTGCACGTCTATGGAGTAGGGGAGCTCTTCACTGTCTCAATTCAGATGACACACTGACACCTGAAAACAAAAACAGATATGCAGTATATAGACATACCTTAGGCAACTGGTGCTCACACAGTGTATTACACACAAGAACACTGAATACCATCTAACATGACTAATTATTCTCTAAAATTAAAGAAGTTGCAGTCATGGATTCTGGAGAAAGAATATAGCCTACATTTACAATGTATTCATATTTTTCATAGTTTGGTTGTTTGTGTATGCATACAGTACGTGCAATGTTTAATGTTGTGCGACACTATTCCCTGATGACGCCACAGCATCCTGTGGCTCACCGGAGAGGTCTGCAGCAAGACGCCTCTTAAACATCAGTAACAAACCCCTGAAAGATGAATGCTGTAGGACAGCATTGCTAACAGTATTGCTGAATAACACTAGAAATGGAAATAACTATTACCCAAATAACTTTAAGACAATCTTAGTGTCTAAACAGTCACATGACTGTGTGAAGATTAGAGTGTTGACGGAAAAGAAACAAAGAGGTGTATTAAACATAATTAGGTTTATTAAATGACCTCTGGCAGGGAATTATTTACACATGCCACAACATTGCCAGCATGGAAACAACAGTAGACATGTCTACTGTTGTTTGATACAATTTAACCTTGCACTAGTGGTGCCATGCTCTACCCTATAGGTGTGAATGTAATTTAGATATAGACAAAGCATTACTTACACAACTGGCTCCCCTAAAGTAGCATTAGAACATCCTGATCGTGTACACTCAACAGTTATAGTCCACCTACGCTCTATTGAGTTTAACATTCACAGCCTTTATGATGGTTTGTCAAATGTGGTTGTGTCCCGAGTCCCAACAAGACAAGAGTTGTGCATTGACTAGATTGAGGTCAACAGATCTCCCCAAACCAGTTAGCACACTGGGCCCATTGCTAAATTGCATGGTGCTAACTTCTAACCCCACCCTCTGTCTTACTCCTCCCATTCTAAAAGCTGTTTGGTTAAGTGTTAGAGCAGGTTTGCTCTGCAGGAAAACAAATGGAATGTCACAGAGCAAGCTTGCCAGCCAGGAGACAAACCAGAAACGGAAATGCACAATATATGCTGGCAAGACCAACTGAGACTGCTGTCATCTCACTTCAATAGCAGCGTGTGTCATTAAGAGCATACTGAACGATTAAAAGCAACAAGCCACTTGTTTCAATGTTTTTGATAGTAATACCATCTCCCTTTTTCCAGAAAAGAACATGCATATGGCCAACTAGCCATAATATGAGAAAAAGCATTCACGAGTTTGTTGAGAGTAAATTGATGTGGACGTGATACAGACATGCAGCTCAACGCCTTTCAGATACCTACATATACTAGAATCAAACGTTTTACCGTGATATAAAGCCAAGTCGTGCAATGTCCTACAGTAAGTACGGCAATGAGTCGACAACCAAGTACTATAGTTTGATAGTACAATTAACGTACTGAATGTTTTGTTCTCCATATTATAGATAACATTGTCCCCTAGGACGCGGTTCAAGGAAAAAACGTAACCTAACCAGTGGCAACGAGGAAGTTAAAATCGTGGAAATTAGTGGAGCAAGGGGTTTGTTTCTAGGACGACATTATTGGCACTGTGTTTAGAAGCCCGACTTGTCATTGTGTTTACTTAATTTATTGTTTCCAACTTGCTAAATCCATCTTCAAGTGCGCCCTAAATTAATTTGATGGCGTTAGTGCCAACTAAACGTCAACTAAACAAAACTATAACCAAGGCCCGGATAGGTTATGTCCGTGAATGGTCTTAATAACAAACAGTTTAATGTACTTAGGCCCAACTTACCCGGTTTCGAAAACTGATGGCGTTGCACTCAAAAACAACATGAATGGAAAATGTTGGTCTGACATAAACAGTACCTCTGGTTAAAAAAAACGATATATATAAAAAATAAAAAGTAAAAGTAAAGTTGACTAAGGGTGCTGTACAATGACGCCGCAATAGCTGGTCAGTGTAGTGCAGTAAAGCATGACGTTGGTCAAGCTAAGCCGGGCTAACCAAGTTGTTTTTCGGCGATGCTAGCGTTAGCCGAAGTGAGCTAGCAGGTTGTTTATTCGAGTCTACGCCAGCTGTCACTGTCAACGGACTCCAGGACTTGAACACAAATTAGCTCGCCAAGGTAAACAGCAGCTGGATATGTAATGTTAGTAAGATATGCGTCGGTTAACACCGCTGTATCCACTTTACTCGTACTGTCTATGAGCTTCGAACAACTTTACCTGCCTTCTAGACCTGCAGGAGAACCCATTCTCGCGTTCATACAGTTTATCGGCTGCTTCTCGGAAACCCGGAAATGGGCCGTCCCGACACAAAATGGAGGCAGGTAACGAGTATGTCTGTCTGGTCTTATCCCTCCGGCCTACACGGTGGATGAAACCACGTGACGGACGAACTGCCGGCTCCCGAGTCTGGTTTCTTCATCACGTGTATTTTCTGTGATCAGAAACGTAGGCCCTAGTACTAATAAGTCTACCCACCGAACGTTATACCCATTCTGTTTTCATACAGACCAAAACGTGACCTACTACCTTGTCACATAAGTTCATCCACAATGGCTGCATTCAAGGGCACCACCAACATATGGCTCTGGGTGTGTGTATCGTCCAGATGCATTATAAATAGCTGACCTAATAAAAAAAAAAAAAAAAAAAAAAAAAATATATATATATATATATGCGCCTATATTTCAATCAAATATAAAGGTGGATGCCCTTAAAGTAGCCTATGCTTCCCATTCATTCACTTCTATTGCAGGTCAGATCAGGGTGTATTTTGGTCAGATGATAAAACTATGCACACTGAAGCAAAATATTTGAGACAAAACATATCTGTGCAAAAAAAGACTACTTTATTTAGAAACATCACATGATGCATTAAAGTTGAATGGCTATTCACCCTGGAAACATGTTATTAAAGGCACTGTTGAACATTTCTGCTCACTATTATTATAAAAGGTATGCTTGTTTAAGCCAGTAGAGATGTTGAAGAGCATGTCCAACAGGCACAGTGGCATATAGTATCAAACTGAATTATAAATTCACTTGCTAGCTCCCATTTAAGCCTATACTGGACAGGTAAATAATAGTGCTCCTAAATTTAAACAACAAATAATGTAAATGGTATATCATCCAATAAGCAGTAAATATTGGTGGGCAGTTCTACTGAAATTATTATACTTTTGAATTTAAGTAAATACATAGCAATTGGATGTACACAAAATTAAAACAAATTGTTTATTATTTTTACAGGCAAATTATACTCAATTGTCCAGACATATGCCTATATATAAAAAAAAAGTTCATAAGAAAAATCTTTCATGTAGAATGTCAAATGTCTTCAATAACTTGCATATTTTAACTCAGATTCACATTTCTTTAGGCCAGTAGCCTTGCCTGTCAGATTAAACATGTACATTTTGTGAAAATCAAAAACATCTTGCAGCTCAAAAGGCTACACTGACAGCTTGATGTTGTTTAAAGATGAGAAGTTATAAGACATTAAATTCACAGAATTATGAACAGTGATCAAATTAATTCGTTATCTACCAAAAAAGGTCAGAACATGGTCATTCTGGGAGAGAGAAAAAAACAAAAACAAACATATGCCAAAACTGTAGAATTTTCCTTTATGTCCATCAAAGGCATTTTTCAGAACAAAATTTCAACTATAATCTTCAGAAGCCCTATTAGAATTGTCCAAAAAATTGACTCCTCCTCCTGAAAGTCCTCTTCTGAGGACTGAGGTAATTTTGGTTGCCCTTGTCCATCTTCCGATGGGTAAGAGCTTTTCTCAAAGGGGTCCTGTGATGCCGTCTGATCATAAAGCACCCGCATTTCAAACTCGCTCTCCAGGTGAGAAGGGTGACCATAAATGCCAATCCCAACAGGCCTCACAAAGTCCCCAGGCACCACCACAACATCCTGGCCACAAGTTGTAGACTGAAGCTTGTAGGTGTCAAAGCTAGGCCTTAAGGTCTTATCAGATACATACAAATCTGCATCTCCTTTGAGGCTGCGCATGTTAAGTATGATTTTTCCATCATGATTGAGGCGTAGGTAACTATAGTTTCCAGCCCCAATGTGGCCCTGAACCACATGTAGTAGCACATAACCTTCTGGGGTGCCTTCATCCTCCAATAGGTGCAGGAAGCCTCTTGCCTGGGACAGGAATAGAGCTACAACTAAGGTGCAAGAACACAGCATGGTGAAGACATCTGCCAGTCAGTCATCAAGTGGATGACAAACCTAACAAAACAGAAAAATTGAACAAATAAATTATGCTACTGAGCAGCTTGTCTATTACTAGCACTATTACCAATCAAAGGCTAATTAAGCACTATTACCAATCAAAGGCTAATTAAACACTAGTGAAAAATATTGACAAATTTGAAAAGAATACAAAGTTAACATTTCTTTGGAACAACAATAAGTTGTACTTTGTTTGTATGGCTACTCTACTACTTTACATCAATATACTAAAACATTTTATATTAAAGTATATATATATTACACGTTACACAAACATAGCCTATTTTAAGTTAATCATTTTCAAATGTACTACAGTATACTATATACTGATATTCTGTTGAGGATGTCACCCACAATGGTGTCATTTATAGTAGTTACCCAGTACTGCTGTACTGTAAAGTAGTAGATTAAATTGACACACTAAACTTTAGACAACGTTAGCCAAAACTTAACGTGAACACGTTAACACCCCAATACCAGCACATCGACGAAATGAGTAAAAACGATTAATTACCAGTGTAAAAAATAGACGTTTTAATAGAATACCGTTCACTTGTTATAACAATCGGAAGACTTGTAATATTATGCTACTAGTAGCTACGTGCACCTTGCTCTAACGTTTTGGCGTTTGGATATACAGTAACGTAACGTATATCTGCTACGTTATTAGCCGGACTGAAGGAGGAAGTTCTATAGCCACGATTAACAAAAAACATGTCAAAGTGCAACATAATTTGCTGAATGGCAGGAACTAACAATGGCCACCACGTATGCTGTCATTAAACTTACCCATACATGCCAAGTCCTGTCCAGTCCTGTCCTTAACCGCATGTTAACGGAACATGATCATGAACCAACCTTTCTTCTTCTGAACTCCTGGAACAGCACGATATTCATCTCTCCACTGCCCCCAACAGGAACAGAAATGCGCAGTTTTCATTTTCTTAAATTTTTTTGACGACGCCCCGTACTTCACAGCTGTTATTGCTTTCCATATGGTTGGAGAATTTTATTAACTATACGTAACAACCTTTGTGGTCTGCATTTGCTTCAAGCGTTAATGATAAAATCCCCGTTTAAACAGTTTAAGTGTGGATTTAGCCGTTGGATATTCAAAATACTCATCTCAGATGTTAAATCAAGTACATTATTTTGAGAACGTTTGTTCCCTTTCCTTTGCCACATGCAATTGTGCAGGTGTGAGAGAAATATAATAAATTAATTATCTGAACATGTAGTTATACAGTAATGTAGGCATCTTTAATTTGAGGTTAAATGGTTTTAAAGTAAATGTACTCTATTTACCGTCACTGGTGTAAGTACTGTTGTGCTGCATTAGTTACATGTATATTTATGGTACAGTACAGTGACCGTTTAGTCCTTGTGTGAAATTACCCTGCAAGTGGGTTGCAAAAGCTGCATACTGGTAGTACATGTACTGTATTTATCACTGCATAGTGATAAATACATGTTTACCTTCCTTTAGCTTAGCAAATATTTCATGAATGCATCCTGCCAAATTTCTCTAGAGGCACAATGATAAAATAAAAATAAAAAATTATAATTTCACATGCATTTAGTATATTTTTGTTTCTTCTTTCCACTTTAATGAACAGCAACTGCATTTTTAAAACAAAAACAACAAAAATAAAAATTCCAGGGACAGGTCTTGACAACATCTTAGATGATCCTTGGTGTTTTGAAAGTCACATCAAATAGTAGATTCTATAGAGATAACTAGTTCATTATGTTGGTGTAAATATGACACAAGATACATTTTCCTTGCTGATGAACACACTATTACCCTTTGAATAATTATTGCCAACCAGCTGACCAATTAAAGGCTTCTATATCCATTAACAGGAACGTTAAAAGGTTAAAACTAGGTCTGTGTGCCACTCTTGACCGACTGTAAAAATAGTCATTTTTTGATGTTATTTAAAATAAAAAAGGCCCCAAAAGCAGTGTTCAGTCATTTTGTTTAGAGTACACGATTAACATACTGCATTTAAATAAATCACTCTATTTGATGTCCTATAAAACACTGTTATGCTGACATTTTCTTTTCATCAAGTGTGGCAGATAAAGGACTGCTTCAAATATGCACATACTGTAGTCATTAGCAGTCATAATATACATCCTGTCTGACTTAACAAAGCTGAGGGGGACCTGGGGGGCCACAGTATGATATACAAGTTGTGATATGGTGGGCTGAAACATTACAGATGGAAGGACTGGAGACACGTAATCACGGACATTGCTATTTACATTTTTGAAGGACACATGTCCCCAAGAATGCTTGCATTATACAGTATACAATGTAGTACCATGCTAGCACTGCTAACATCCTAACTGTTCATTAGCAGTGGAAAATCAGTGCTGTTGCCTTGAGTTTGGAAAGTACTGCAGAGAAAACATTTCACCATTAACCCCATTCTGCCCAGACGCCTTTTGATTTTAGCCCACACACACACATTTTAGATTTTAGCCCACACAAGGCTAGAAAATGCCAGGGGGAGATCTGTTATCAACACACCAAGACAGAATATCATACAAAATTCATGCGTTCAAAGCAAGTGGTAGCAAAAACAGGAGGGGTAACTTCACAGTTTTCTCATCTATGATTTGAGAAAAGAAAATTTGGGTGTGTGAGTAAATGTGGTTGTATACTGACAAGTAATACGTTGCAAAGCCTTCACAGGGTTTGCAATCTCTGCAGTCATAGTGTTTGTGCATGATGGTTCCAAAATAATAATACAGCAATGACATCTGGCGGAGCTACTGAGTGCCAGTAGTACAACATCGCTGATCTTATAGTCCCTAGTGGACAGAATGGGGGTAATTGCATTCCTTGTGTGACTGAAACAGATTTGCTTGTAATGTAGAAGAGTCTTTGTGTTTCCAACACTTGACGTTGAATTCTTGGTTATGTCTTTTCCTCCACTCCCGCACGGGATTTCTTTAGAAAAACAAAGCCTGCTCTGGTCTGCCACACTGGCGGGGTAAGGGGGTGGGGGGAGACAGCTATGATGCTGGGAGGTCCGCGCTGGAGGGAATGGGGGCTGGAGGACTCTGGTAGAGGGGAAGCCCTCAGACAGGGGGTGCTTTGCGCTGCAGTAGATATTGGTGGATGCTGTCTGCATCACGCTTGAGCCAGGCAGCATTGAGGAGGATGTTCTCGCAGCACTGCTGCACTGTACGCTCGGCTGCTGGGGCCTGGTGGCTCTCAAAGAAGCTCTGCAGAGGGGAAAGACAGGACAATGATGGGAGATTAATTTTTACATGAATGATACTGAAGGTAAGCAACATTTGACACATTTAACTGGAGAGAAGAGAAAAAAGAAAAACAGGCCCGAAGAAATCCTAAAATGTTAACAAGGATTATCATTTTAAATGGAAAATGTTGTGGCACAAACCCATTGAAAAATGTCTCACCTTCACTTCAGCAGCCATTTTATCAATGGCAAAGCCATCAACTGTGAGCTGTAAAGACAGAAAAATCAAAATCTCATGAACAGCTTGATTACCGTAAGGACACTTGAATGCTAAATATTTTAGCTTTAATGTGGCTCTATAGGACTTCCTTCCTATAGAGAGTCACACTAAGCACACCAGCAACTCAAAGCAAAAACAATTACTTTATGGGCCACACACAGCTATGAAAACCAAGAACAGAGGAGGTAAACAACACACACACAGAGGGAGTGTGATGTCATTCTCTGCTCAAGACGCAATTACTTTATATAGAAAATAGGTGTCTGTTGTTAAATTAATGTTTAACATATAGTTTAGAGCACCTGCAATCATAAATTCCGTCTTCATAGATGGTCATAGCATTTACCTTGACAAGTCGTGATATGAGGAAGCCCCCCTGGTAGCGGTTGTAAAGTTCCTCCCAGTTGTCCTTGACAAACTTCCAGGCAGCCTTGCGCCCTTGTTTGCTGCTCCCTGCCACGCCACCAATTACTGACACAGTGTCTTGGGGACGCACGTCTTCCTACAGGGGGCACAGTGAACTATTAAGATGTACCAGACGCCGAAAATGTTATGTGTGTACTGAATATTGCCTTCGGAGTGACAATAGCTTAATCTAGATAAAGACATTTTACTTTATTTGAAGTCTGGATATATTTAATTTAAAATGTATACATTGGCACATAATGATAAAACTCTGCGTTGGGTCAATTTGACCCGGAGGGTTAAAAAAGGTAAAAAACTGCACTACTATAAAAAGGAATAGAAAAGAAGAAACTTGGTCATACTGAGAGGGCGAAGCTAAGGACTTTCTGGATGAGGTCTGGAGCAGAGATTGCTCCCAGCACTCTCTCAATGCGGTTCTTTTCTTCCTGCATATCCGCTTGCTTGTGAAGCTGTTTGTCGACGGAGGGGAGATAGATTAAAAATAAAGATCTTTTGATAAATTAATTCATATTTGTGTACACGCACACACATCACTCTCATACCTTCAGCATTGTTTCCAGCGTGCTACTGTCACCATGTTTCAGCACTGTTAAATACACCTGGAGGAAAAACAAACATTACCACAGCTCATTTGACAAAAACAGTTATTTGAGGCAAGACATTTCATAAGCCCGTATTTGTTTTGCCAATTTCATGTGATTCACGTAACAAGTGGACAGTAGCTAAAGCACAGATGAACATGAGTGTGTGCATTCCATCATGCACAGTGGCGTTATTGTTACCGGGCTTCTAAGGTCTGCAGACAGGAGGTGCTTGCCCTCCGCATGGTCCTTGAACCTCCGTCGTGCCTCCTCCAGTGTGGGTTTGTGCCCTGCCTTGCCCAGCTTGCCCAGAACCAGACCCCTCAGCAGGGCATCCAAATGGCCTGTTGGAAGACAGTGATAAACAGGGAAGTAGGATGTTAAGAGGGAGGATATTCTACCTTACACTTGTTAGTACAACTACAAATTAAGTCAGTGCATGTCCAATTACATAATTTGAATGTCATTTGAAACATTTTCAGTGTAATATTGAATTACAATAATCATTTGTTGACATTGTCCCCCGGCTAGTATATGACAAAATAAGACATATTTGCACTACATAGCATTAAAAAGCCACACTCACATAATAAAGTACTACAAAGTACACACTTTCACACTGTAAGGTTGCATTTAGACTGTTAGTACATCCGTCATAATCTATTACACATCATGAATTGCCATTTATTTAATAATACAAACGTAACAGCATTTCATTTTCATTCATACATTTTTTTTTATAAGAAGAACAAGCTTGTAGATTACGCATTTAAAATGAACAGAGACTCCAACTGTGCAGTCACTTTTCATGTCAACATCACATGACGCAGATGATTTTTTTCTGCAGTGACGGTGGGGAAAAAAATAGCAGGTGGCTCATTAACATTACCAGTAGGACTTGCTTGTCCTTTATCCTCCAATGAAGCAATCCGTCTATTTTCACCCAATAATTGTGATTCTGTTTATAAAGAAACGTTCACTCATTGCAGTGGTAGCATGTAGGGATATTGAGGATTCCTACCTACTTCACTGTTCCCATAATGACAGTGCTTACACCACCATTTTGGAGATTTAATAATGGACACCCTTCGACTTTATATTGCCTGACGGTGCCTCCTTGTCACTATGGTCTAACAATAAACTAAAACATGCATAAAGCTGCCATGACGGGATGCCCTACCAACAAGTTAAATAACCCAGAACAAAGTTTATTTACCTGTCAAACCAAAATGTTTAAAAAAAGAAATTCTGTCCATGACAGTAGGTAGGTTTATTAAATGTATTTAATAAAATGTACACATTCAATAAAGGAGCCTTTGGAATATAATTGTAAAGCAAACAGCGTGGCTCACCTTCGCCCTGTTTGCTGTCCCAGCCCAGCTTGAGGCCGATGGGGGTGAACAGGTCCCGGATGAACTCCTGGATGTCCTCGTGGAAGTCTGTGTGGGACAGGAGCGAGGACAGCACACCCAGGTTGCAGCTGAGGTCGCTCCACACCGTGTAGTTGGGCTCGTTTATGAACGCCTCCATCAGCTTCAGCACCTCCACCGTGCTGATCATCCCCGCACGAGACTGCATGCAGGAGGGCAGGGGATGACATTTAGGCACCCCCACCTCCCAAAATGCTTTTGGAGGTTCATCACATAACGGTAACAATATTGTTGGCCAAATACATAAGTAGAATCTGAAATGACTCACTGTGATATTAAACATGGATATAATGCTTCAGTGTTTTACCTACTGCAAAGACCCCTATCCCAACAATAGATGTTAACAACTATGTCTAGGTAGCACATATTTATAAAAGAAAAAAAGTGGGACCAGTACAGATTATGTGGCTAAACTGAATACTTGTTTACCAATTGTGTCAAGCTGTGTCTAACAGATAAAGATATGTAAATATGTATCCTTCAGCACACACACCAATTATGTTACTCCTTACATGTGCATGGCGAATGAAAAGGGTTTCAACAGGAAAGAAGAATGAAATGGGAACAGTTTGAAGACTATTGGTGCATTGTGGGTCTCACCAGGGAGAAGAGGTCGTTCTGCAGCCCCAGCCGGTCTACAGGAAGCAAGGTCAGGTCTCTGATGCCCGGCAGTAGACTCGCCAACATGGACGAGCTGTACTGGATACGGTAGAAGCCCACCGTACCTGGGTTGAGCTACACACACACACACACACACACGAGCAGATCTGTTACACCATTTGAATGCACATTTATGTTGCACACCTTTGCTCTGGCCTGGAGGTTCAATCAATACATAAACAAATAATGTTAACATTTGTTTAACAGGGTGCTTTTGATCGATACCCAAAACATAAAAGGTGACCAAGGGATTTTATAAATAGTGACTGGAGACAAAACGAATTATTATGAACAAACTCATTATGCATTTACACCCTGGATAGAAACACTGTGCCCCAAATGAGGTTACAATATGTAATGATCTTGCAAAGTACCACTTAACTGTGTATGATGACTACGACATAATTTTTAAATATCTTTACTCTTAGCTAAATATAAGCCGAGTCAAATAATTAAAACTGGTAAGTTTGGAACACAAGAGCAGTACCAATTAACAGATCCTTCCCATGAGAATACAAGTCCATTCTTGTATCACTTGCATGTGTCATTAACAACAACACAGGATATGACTTGACCAGTCTGTTATTTTAGAAACTGAGGTCAATGTCAGTTTCCATACTTGAAATCATGCTTCAATTAACTATAGCTTGATCCTATCAAATGTATTTCAGGTAATAGAAGTTTAATATTTATGTTATAGCCTTAAAAAAAAAAAAGAGACATTATGCCCCTTTTCCAATTCCCTGAAGATTAAGTACCACAGCACTTCTCAACCTTGTCTAAACAACCATATTCACAGTGGCTGGTTTGTGTGCCTGTTCCTTTAAATGTAAATAACCCACTGTTTACCCCATAACCCACTTCTGCGGGATATGCCTACTCGTATAAGTGGTTAAGAATGGATTTCACATTTAAAGTTAATTATACTTTGCAACTGTAGAGGAAGCTCAAAAATAACAGCATAAGAGGGCTTTAAATAAATGCAACTAATGTAAACTAAGTGTTTTAAGCTGGGACATATGAAAAAAAAAAAAAAAAAAAATAGAAGCTACTCAGCTCTTCTGAGGCTGGAGGTCCATATAACAATGTGTTCTGCTCTGTACCGGATACAACAAAGCTTGTTTCATAATGCTAGAGGGTCCAATACATTCGCAAAGGTAGCTGAACAAGCTGTGGATGAAGATACTCGGATGATGTTCAAGGGGGAGCCAACTCTAAAGACGTGTTCTGACAGAGGCAGCCCAAAAGAAACTGACTGCGTTGTCTTGTTTCAGCTTGTGTGTGTTGTAGGAACTCCAGATGCAGCATTGAAAATGTCATTTTTCCATAATATAGCCCCTATAAAAAATAAAATAAAAAAAGGTTGTGTAAGCAATGCATTCCTCACCTTGACCCACTGGTCGGGACTAACACCAGCGATTGTGATGGTGGTCTCTGGTCCATCCAAGAGAATCTTGAGCTTAGAGCAGCTGGGGTCCTCACTGGTACAGATACTTATGGGGACCATCCAGTTGGGGCACTCCTCACCTGACAAGACAAGGGCCAGTGAGATACTAATACAGCCACACTTCAAATGGTACCAAGGTTGCAAAGTGTCAGAAACATTTCAATAATTTTGTTTAAATTCATCAATAGATTTAGCTTATAACTATGAGCCTTTTTTGGGATACACAAGGCAATTCTATGTCTTGTGGCATATTTTGGTTACACTATCCCCAGTACAACAGAACTGCAACTCTCAGAATGCAGTGCACTCTCACGTCACAACTGATTCTAAAGATCTTGGACAACACTAATGAGATGTTATTGAGCCCACACTACCAAATGCATGGGCCATGGCCAGGTAAGAAAAAGATTCAGAACACATTGACCAAAATGCAATCTCTGACAATGGTAACAACTTATCTTAAGTAATATATCTGCCCTGGCCTGCAGTGTCTGGGGGTTTGGCTGGGGGGAGTTGGTCCATTTAGTCACCTGCGTTGTGTTGGTGTTCAGTGATGCACCCCTGGTGCCACGTCCCTGGGGGTCTGGGGTATGTTGGTGTGAGGGCTTATTCCTTCAGTGTCTTTGGTTTTCCAT
>JAODUG010000001.1:203423-225789 GCA_027564795.1 Aphredoderus sayanus | reverse complement strand
CCCCCCCCCCCCCCCCCCCCCGAGACTAACAAAAAAAGTTTAACTTTAAATTGAACAGGGCACATCGCTCCAATGAAGAAAGATTTATTTTTTATGTACATTCTCTAGCATGTACAATACAGTAAATATGCTAACCAATTAGAATATTTGGGATGAAATTGTAATTAAACCAATATCTTGATGCGTACAACAACATACGACTCATGGCTGCACTGCCAATTGTGAAATTCTACAGGCAAATTAAGAGAATGCAAGGATTTCAATTTACACAAATCATATATATATATGCCACTTGTACGGGATAAGAAAGGGAAACTTGAAATAATGAGCATGAATATCCAATGTTAAGTGTTTCAAAACAACGACTAAAGGAAACAAACCAAGTAGCTTAGATCAGATACAGTTTCATTTCAACAAGGTTGGTGTGATGCAGAATTTGGCTCTACTGAATGCAGCAGTTATTACGATGGCCGTTGGAATCTTTGAAGCGCAGGCGCATCTTTGGACGATATTTCTCCAGGTAGAACAGCTGCTTGCTGTTAAATGCTCCTCTACGCTTCCTGAAGCAAATGACATGAGGTTAATCAGTTTAAATGCATGCAATTAAATGTAAGTATTAAATTACATCTACAGTAAGTTGTGAAACTTGAGCAAAGACCATTTATGTGCAAAAACATGTATTTTTGGTGTCAGTGTGCATTAATGCTAACTTACTGTCGAATAAACTGAACAGCATCTTCATATTTCATCCCACATTCTATCATGGCAAGGGCCACCAGAACAGGAGCTCTGAAAGTAGATTTCAATTTAAGAAAATCTAGCTACATTGGTAAAATAAAGTTCAAGAGAAAACTGTTCTCTACAGGTAAATAAGACATCAATTTGAATCTAATAAAAATCACCTTCCCAGTCCTGCTACACAGTGAACAGCAATGCAGCATCCAGGCTCCTCCCTAAATTTCACCTTCAAAAGGTTAAGCCAATCATCCACAATCTGGTTGGAGGGAGGAGCACCATCATCGAATGGCCAATCCTGGAGAGGGAAAGATATTTTCATAGTCACCGTTTTATTGTTCATAGAATCCAACACATTACACAATATGCCTCACAAACTGATCTTGAAATCAGCCGCCATTTGTCTTTTAACATGTAATAGTTTTAGTCGCACGCAATTTAAAATGACAAAATGTGCCATTTTAGTTTTCATCTAAAAGCAACTACAAATAATAACACTTTTTTTTTAAAGCAGGTGGCTCCTTAAGCATCTTGCATCAGGTTGGGGATGGAATCCTAAACAAAGGGTCAACACCTGTACACTAAAGTACCTTCTGTCTAAATGTGTCAAAATAAACTAGAAAGTGTCTACTGGAATGATGTAACATGTTTGAGAGGGAGGGATGATTTCCATCAAGGTGAACACCACCCAATGGTTACAGTAGTACTAATTGAAGATATGTTGAGATTCAAATGGGCCTACCAAAACTTGAATTCCTTCTTTTCCCACCAAGGTGGCATCATAAGTGGCTTCGCATACTCTTACAACGGTGGTCACTCCATATTTCTTCAGCTCCTGTCAAAAATATATACAAAATGTATTTCTACAAACAATTTACAATTCCCATTTACTGTCACTAATGCCATCACATTCACAGCATTAATCAATTATAAATAAAGCTATGGCGGCATTCCTAATGGTAACCAATCCACAATGAGGCTCACCTCAATGAATTTATTCAGGGTAGCGTTGGTGGGATTGTGGGTAATGAGGAACCGCATGTTTTTGTAGGTTATCTCCACGGGGGCTGGTCTGTTCATTCGAGCCATTGTGACAACGTAGAAAAACAAAAATTGTCTTCCAGAGTGTAACGACACTAACTTAAACACCTAAATGTCAACAGCTTCCGGGAGTGCAGAAACAAAACCCTCTTCTCTTCCTGCGATGATGGCAAGGCCAATAAGATGGCGGTAACGTGCAAAACCAAGGTGAGGGGTTGGCAGCAGAAAAAGGGTGGACAATCAAAAATCAAACCCTTCTTCTTTGTTACAATACAAAAGAAAACCCCCCAACAAAAGAAAGACAAGGCTGGTTCCACCTTGACTCTGGCCAGGCCGGGGCCGACAAGGGCAGTGTGCAGCAGGTGGAATTTACCCCATCCAGGCCGTGGTATCGCTGGTTCTGGGAGGCTTCCCGGGCTCGCCAACGTGCAGGGGGTCCCTCCTGTGGCTCAAGTGCTTCGGGGTGATGGCGAGCTCAGCTCTTCACTCATCTGCATATGCAGCGTGCTGAGCCTGGCAGTAGTCCCCACTGCCCTTCAGAAACTCCATAAATGTGTGACCCAGAACACCACAGAACTGCTGCAGGGACAAGCCAGGGCAGGGATGCTCAAACACAAGTCAACAAATACAAAAAGGCATTCTGTTCAACACAAATACACTGAGAATCTACCTGGAGGAGGATGCAAGGAACCACTTGTATATACATATCAAAATATAGAACAACAACAAATTGTTAATAGAAGCACATATTGTAATAGATAATAATATATTATTATATTCTCAAACTTTGAAACAATCTCTCAACACTTAATTTCCCACACTGCCATTAGCTTTGGGGTGGGGTGTAAGGCCTACTGCAACCACTGTCTACTGTTCTGCACTAGAGTTAAACTAGGAGATACTGTCTGACTGCACACTTTAAATTACCTGTAGTGTAGTAATTATGACCATTGTGTGTGACCATTAACTAATACGTGTATTATAAACATATGATGGAGATATACTAAACATTAGCTAATAATGTATAGTGGAATTGCCCTGATATTTATGACATCTAAATCAGAACTCTGAAATCATTGCTAATAAGGCTCAAAGTAAGGTTTATTATGCATAGGAATGACAGCTGTAGGTTACGGTATATTCTGTAGTGGCTTTTGTATTTCAACGCAGTATTGACCTTGGTTTTGTGGTTGTGTCCAATTCCCTGCGAGCCACCCAAGAACTGGAAATGTGTTTCTATGCAACCGTGTGGTTTTCAACGTTGCGAAAGCTATTTAAGTATGCATTAATCCGGTATTTTCCGGCTGGAAAACAATCTCACACGGTGGTTCATATAATGTGACATTTAAATGATAACAAATAGGCCGAGACTGAAATTAACTAGGCGCAGATAACCGATTGCTTTTGAAGCGATAACAATTTTATCAATTTGCTTCTTGAAAATGTCCTTTGTGTAAGCCGGGTAAGGTCTGTGGACGCCATCACTGACAGAGGCCTCGCTACACTTAACATCCAAATAGAAAAACTACAAAATACAAATTACTGACAACTATAGTGCGTCGTTAAAGTACAAAGGAAACATTGTAATTTAGAACGAACACAGAAAACGCCAACTATATATCCGGCATATTTCAAGGAAAAAATGCATCGATTTTATCCAACAGAAAAGGTCGCACATTACAGTAGTCTGCGGACACGAAGCATGGTTACTTATAGGCTACCATGTCAAGAAAGGCTGGTGGAATACGTTTATATTAACACAAAAGCAGTCATTTTGCCTGAGAAATCAAAACGGCAACGCGTACTTTATGCATTTGTGTCGAAGAAGTCGTGATTTCGCTGAAGAAACGTGAAGGCCAGTTTCCATAAATTACAAGGAAAAGAATCATGACAACGTTACTTACTGGGATATGCTTACTCATTGAAGATTGTAGCTTAATCATACAGCCGGTCCCTAAAAAGAAGTAAAATGGATAAATAGTTCTGCACCATACAGACTGAGCGATTTCTCCAAACGGAGTCGAAGTCTCCTCGGCTTGTCGAACGTCAGGCACACTTTGGATGAAAACACGTGTCTGACGAAGATAGCCGAACGTGATGACATCAAACACTGTTTCGCGCGTACAATTTAAGTGAAATACAAATTTTTATGTTTCCAATTACAGAATAAACAGAACAACATAGATAGACGAATGAGGAATTAAAACGGCCAGGTAGAACAAGGCTATATCCAGTAACGTAAAATAGTGAAAGGGTGGCTTAGTATATTATAAAATATATCAGCCTACACTAGTCTTCATATTTAACAATAGTGTAGTCTGCATAGGCCTTAGCCTCCAAACATACATTTAACGTAATACGATTAAGAGCTGTGTTGGGACCGGTTAACTTGAGGCTAGTCGAGCTACGAACATGACGTTCGTAGCTCGACTGGCCTCGTGGTTTCATCTACCGTGTCCGTTTACTGCAGAAGCCTCAGCAGAAGCCGACTGTACTGAAACCCCACCCTAAAGTGATCACGTTCTGGGCATCAGCGCTCATGCTGCGTCAAGCAGTAGAGGCCCTCGAACCCCTCAACACACCCTAAAGCGCTAAACCCAAATCTGGTGAGAAAAATCATATCAGATAGGACTAATAATTTGAAATATATATAAGCCTATTAGTCTTCTCATCAGCTTCATAATAATCATATATTGTGAATGTGTTCAGTTTATTGTAGTTTGTTATGTCCCATCAAGCAGTTGCAATGTGCCAAGTTAGCCACAATGTTCTTTTAAGATGTATTTCTTAACGTACGTTATATTAGACTATAGTGTCTGGTCAAAATGTGACTACTGTAACAACTGGATTTTACTTTGGTTGTAAGTATGCAATTACAATTTGAAACCTTTAAATATGACTAAAATAGGAGAACATAGTTCATTCTTTGAAAATGTAATTTGCCAAATATGATGTCACAAGCTACTTAGTAATTATGTAATAAAGACAACAGTTTTTACATTTATTATTCTAAAAAATATTTAAAAGTTTGCTAGGGAAGTTTAATTGTTAGAGAGTTACTATTTAAGCTCTCTGAAACAGCATTTGTGGAGTCTGGAACTAGAAACTGCTGAGCTGTGTGTTTCACTCTGTGACCTCTGTTTGCAGACAAAGGGGACATTGAATTGTTAATATTGACAGCCAATGGGGTTGAAGCAAAGAAACACTCATTTTCCACCAGTGTCTAGCGCCAAGAAGTTTCTAAACCTTCATCATTGTGCCCATTAACTATAAAAAATAATGTGGTGGACATAAGACTGACATCAAATGTGGTATTTTGAATTACAGACCACTATTAAGGAAAGTTAGGCAAATTAAATGCATGACTCTGAAGATAACAGTTTTAAGGTAATGATGCCATTTCAATATGTCATATTTTGTATTATGTGTATTTTGTCTATAAATAAAGTCTTTGGATTCATTATTGCATTATTCTACTCTACCTGTTTTAGTTATTAGTGTTGTGATGTACTACCCATTTGTGTGTTCTCCAGGAGTGCCATGGTCAATGTAGAGACCAACTGGATGGCACGGCCATGAGTCTGACTAACAAGAAAGGTGTGAGGGTGTCTGGAAAGCACACATCTTCTACAGACTGGCCTAGAGGGGGCGCCTCTATTGTCCACTACAATGCAAGCATCCCCACGCCTCCGGACCCCACCATCATTTCCATTGGCCCTCGACCTCACAGGTGTGTTTCCCCTGAGGTTAAGGAACCCCCTGGGGAGGAGAAGTCCTGTAGAACCCAGGGCAGGGCATGGTATTACAAGGGAGGTGTGCCTCAGCAGACCATGGAGGAACTGAAGTCAGTGTTGAGGCGTGGCCCGTTAGCCAGCGCACATGCAGAACATGACAGGAGGTCGCATCTGCATGGACGGGATGACGGACAAGCACACAGAGTGTTCACAACCTTCAAACCCCATTCGGAAACTTCTAGAAAAGGGGCCAGCTCCAGAGATAGCATATCTATTCAAATGGATTCTAGCGCAGATGCATCCAGCTCATTCAGGTGTGACCAGCCCACAAATAGAAACTCTGGTGCCAGGTCACGCACATATGACAGCAGTTCTGCCTGGGGAGAGACTTCTGTAACAGGTTAGTGCAGAGTCAGGTAAAATAAATAAGTGCTTATCTTCAAGATATTCAGTTAAGATCACAGCCATTCTTGTAAACTGTAATTCTAGGTCTTCTAAAAGGAAGGATAGCATTAATGTAATTGTATTATATTGATATCCCCTAATAGTGTTTTGTAATAGACATTTTCAATGACATTTCGCACACCTTTCTGAATGAATATCATCGCAGATAGCAGGACAGAGACAGCTGAGATTCCGAAACCTCAGAGGTTCATCTTGGCCATGGAACAGATCAAGCAGCAAATAGCCAAGGAGAACATTAAATTTGTTCGCTTTGAGGCCACAGACCTTCATGGGGTGTCCCGCTCCAAGACAGTTCCTGTCCGCTTTTTTCACGTATGTATTTCACATACGTATAATATAATATCCTGCTGAGGAGTCTCTCTCTCTCTCTCTCTCTCTCTCTCTCTCTCTCAAATACATTTTACTATGTTTCTGAACAAATATGCTTAACATTTTGTTCACAAATACTGTAAGTGATCTACTTTTGTTTTTTAAGAACAGCAGATTACATTAAGCACATACATGTTTTAACCCTCCTGCTGTCCTTCGGGTCAAACTGACCCAACGCACTACTTTGGTGAGCCAGCAGAAGGCGCCAACCGCAGCACGGACACGTGACGTGTTGCTGTTGGCGCCATCTGCTGGCGCACCAAGGCAGTGCGTTTGAAACCCAAGGACAGAGGGGGGGTTAAAGTGTATGTACAGTAGCTACCTAGCCAGCTAACTCTCAGTGTTGACAGATTATTCATTAACCTGGCATCCACAGGAGAAAGCTATATATGGTGTCTCCATACCAAGAAGTTACTTGGAGCTGACGCTGAGCCATCTGAGCAGCGAGGTGGACCACACTAGCAACACCGTGACCTTCAACAGCGACGTCCTCCTGGTTCCCGACCTGGCGACCTTCAGAGTTGTCCCCTGGGCTGAGCAGACCGCCCGGGTCATTTGCGATCCCTGCACGGTTATGGGGAACTCACTCAGGACCTCTCCCCGTCTCCTGGCCAAGCAGCTCCTGGGTCAGCTCCAGAGCATGGGCTTCTCGCTCCACTCATCCTTCACCTACGAATGCTGTGTCCTGGGCGCGCCTGACCGCATCGGTCCCAAGACCTTGATGTTCCCTGCCACCACGCTGCTAAGCAACCACGACCTGCCGTTCTTCCAGCAGCTGGTGGACAGCATGTACTGCATGGGCGCGGATGTGGACAGCTTTTCCTCGGCCAGCGGCCCCGGGCAGATGGAGATCAACCTGAGGCCTGAGTTTGGGATCACCGCGGCCGACAGCGCCTTCACCTTCCGCACCGGCATCAAGGAGATGGCTCGGAAACACAACTACATCGCCAGCTTCTTCACTGATGATGGCCTGTACAACGCTGGGGTGCTCTCCCACAGCCTCTGGGATGCCACCGGTCGCAGGAGTTTGTTCCACAGCGGGGACAAGGAAGACGAGCTATCAGAGATCGGCATGAAATGGCTAGCCGGCCTTCTTACTCATTCTGCCGCCCTGAGCTGCCTGATGTCACCCGGGCTGGGCTGCCGGAGTCACATGGCCAAGAAGGCGAAAGACCCCAAGCGCACGCTTTACGCCACATGCGGCTACAATGATAACAGCGGCTCCTTCAACATCAAATGCCACGGAGGGAGGGAGACGCACATCGAAAACAAGCTGGGATCGGCCATGGCCAACCCATACGTGGTGTTGGCTGCTACAGTGGCAGCAGGGCTGGATGGCATCAAACGCAGCCTTGTGGTGGAGGGGGGTATGAAGGCCTCCGGCCAGCAGAGGCAGTATACCATCCCTGTGAAACTGGACGATGCGCTGGAGGCACTAGCCGAGGACCATGTCATCCGCAGCACCCTGGGAGAGCCATTTGTGCAGTACTTCATAGCAATGAAGAAGTTTGAGATTGAGACCCAGGAACTGGACAATGAGAGAAACAAGTGCATGGAATATTTCATCTAGATGTCCCTTCATTCAACAAAAACATAAACAAAATTAAAGGTCATGAATGACGACTTGGGTATTTGTTGAAATCACTTTATATTTTACCTGTACATTCAAAATAAACAAATATGGCTACCTGCGAATAAAGCAACACAGTTTGTTTGATGTATGGAGATGTGAGGCTATGATACACAGTGGCATAGCAGACATTCTTAGTATTGCGATGTACAACTACCATGTTTCTCCCTATTCATTGGTAATCAATGTTGCCACGTTATTACATGTACTGTATTATATTACACTGCAACATTTAAACTAATTGTGGGTTTATCATTCCAAACACTGCAATTCAACTTTATTGGTACCTGTATCCAACATAGTTGAATACAGTATATCATAATAAAAGAGTACACAAGACATCATTTTAAACCATACAGTTGGATGTGTTCTTACATGACGGATTAATATATTAATATTATTATTATTATTATTATTATTTTACACTAAGTCAAGCTGTTAACATAACCTGTCAACATTATTTATGAAATGTACCATTGTTTACAAAATATATACACAGCATACAAAGTTGCATAAAGGTTTGCAGCATAAGAGTTTGCATGATAACTATATAAGAGAATTCAAAACAAGTTTTCTATATGATATATGAGGTAATAATATTATACACAGCAGTGCATTTACAAAGCAATTGGATGGCCATTATGCACCTCCCTGTATGTGGTGCTGAGCTGGGAGTCTCATTGTCCAGATACTACACACTAGCTTTTTAAGTTTTATTGCAACTTCCCTCCTGTTGCTTGGCGAGTGATTCATTTGTTCTTGCTAATTAGAGTTCCAACTCTTTGCATGAACCTTCCAAATTTATTATCAGTAGTAGTTTGTGTCTGATGCATAGAAAAGCTTTGTGTGCTTTCAGTGGAGAGATCCCTATTGCTGTTCATGCCTGTAGGCCTGGTAACTGATAAAAGCATAGGATTCCTTTCTGTGTTGAGGATGTTCTCAAATTGACTGTAGGTTTTCTCTTTTTTCACCTGGTTGATCACTTCTCCATTACCATCCAGAGTATTTCTCGATCCTCGATCCTGCTCTCCGTTCATCAGTCTTTTACTTGAACGCTGAACAGATAATCTATTATTTAGGAATGGAGGATATTCAACAGGTGCCACTACTGGTTGGTTTTTCTGTCCCACTGGCATGTCTGCCTGCATTTGGTGGTTTGATCCCGAAGCAGTTTGTGACCTCATCGAGTTCCTCCGTTGGAGAGATTTCTCATCTTTTCTAAGCATTGATTGTACTTTCATTCTAAGAGAACTCTTCCTTTGTAGTGGAGGGTTTTTCACTTGTAATTTATTACCTGAGCTCTCTGGTTCGGCCACATGCTGCACTCCCACAGACATTACATTTTGAACAATTCCTTGTGGACTAGTAGTACGGTCAGGTGGTCCTAACTTTCCAGGTTTGGGCATTTTGTTTATACAGTTCTGGCTACCTCTAGCTTCAATCTGTGGCTGTCTGCCAGCAGAGCTGTTTGATATCATGGGGCTAAACTTTGGAATAGCTTTATCCTGTTCAGTGCCTTTGTAAGCAGCTGAACACAAATTCTTGCCATTCTTTTTACCATTCTCTTGAGTGTGTTTCTCCTCAGGTATTTCCAGTAGAGACTCCTCTGTTCTTGAATGTTGTGTAGAGACACTTCCTGATTTTAGCGATGCCTCCATACGTTTACTGTCTAAATTAGCTGCTAAGGTCCTGGGAAGAGATTTGTGCCGGTCATTTGTCTGTGGAGTCTTTCTCTCCCTTTTGATACTGTCTTGAGAGACAGGCAGTTGAGACATAACTACATGTGGCACAGACTTGTCTCTGTCAATGCCTTTTTGATCTGGCTCACATCTTGTTTTGGATGATATGCTGTCTTCATGGTAGTCTGAATGCTGGCTGGTGCAGAGTTGTTGATTTTCTTTTAATTCTGCCATACTTTGGCTTTTGTCAATAACTCTTACTGCAGACCTTCCTGTAGGCCTATCTGTAGTTGAATATAGTGGCCGCAAGTAGTCTTGGCTATGCCTTGTACTGGTGTAGTCATATAGACTACGTCTTTTTAGCCTTATATCCTCTAGCTTGGTTTGAATGTCCCTCGGCCGGCCCTGATACAGTCTTGTTTGATTCTCATTCAAGGCAGTTTGACTGCCGCGTGGGGAACTCACACTGTAAGGTGGGTCCACAGGCACTTCATTGTTGTTAAAGTAGGAGTTGATTTTCCACCTGTCGAGAGAGGTTTCAGAATTGAAAGGAATCAAATGCTGGTCCACACCATAGCGGGACTGGTGCTTGTGTTGTAACTGAGTCTTGTTTATCAGTGGTCTCTGGCCTTCCAGCAGCTGGGACAACATCCTCTGAGGGGCGGCAGGAGCTAGAGCATTTCTAGAGAAGGTCCTCAGTCCAGCATAGCTGTGCCCCCTCATTAGATTTCCCTCTTCAGGTCGGTGAGATTGATGCAGGCTTTCCTGAACACTGAGGCCCCTGGCTAATGGGAAGCCATCCTTGTTGCTCCTCAAGTCGTGCATCATGCCTGATCTCATGTGGATTTGATGCAGGGACAGCTGGCTGCAGGTAGGACTCCACAGTGGTGTGCCGTACCTCAGAAGGCAGTTGGAAGCCCTCTGTCCAGTCAGATCTGCAGGCAACGTAGAGCGAGCGAACAGCCTTCTGAATTCCTCATCGTAGGATGCCACCAGCTGTCCTGTGATAACCAGAACCATGCTCAGATGGATCTTCTCAAAGGACCAAGTGAAGCTGGAAAGGAAATGGTTAATGGTTAGAAGCAATAAAATGTACATATTTACTAGCGAGCAAGCAGGAATGTACTTGCTTGTTTAATGAATGTTTTTTATTTTTTTGTTCAAATCTTTCTGATACTATAAAACAGATTATAACCATTCTAAACAAAGTTAATAATGGTCTACTTAGTTAACACATTAAATTAGACAAATAAAACAAAAATCTTATCATTATGTTTGCAAATTTACAATTAGTTTAAATGACCATCTCCAGTTTGATCACACAGAGTAACCGGTCGCAAAAATATTATAATAGACCGAAAAAATGCAAAATAATTAATTTAATGTATACATTTTGTTGCCTCTGTGTTCTGTCATACAACATAACTAATATTACAACAGGGTGACAGTGGCACAGTGGGTACAGCAGGGCAACAGGCGATCAAGAAGTCACTGGTTCAAACCCTTGCTATCTCCTCCTAGTGTTGGGGTGTCCCTGAGCAAGACACCTTACTCTAGCTGCTCCCGGAAGTGCCTTGCATGCTGTGTGTGGGTGAATGTGAGGTAATCATGAACAGCGCTTTGAGTGGCCGCAAGATAAAAAGCGCAATATAGATACAGCTCATTTACATAAACAAATGTACACAAAACACATGTAAACTACAGTACAGGCTACATGTAGCCTATATGTTATGTATTCTTGTTTAAATAGAGTGCTATGAACTCAGTAACATTAATTCAGGGTTCTTACCTGTATGTTCCAAACAGAACAGTTTTGCAGTCCACCAGAAGAAACTTGTGCTCTAACGCGCCATAGAATTTTGCCCCAGACCGGCAATGGTACTGCTGACCTTTAACAGTTCGAACTCTGAGGTTCTAAAAAAAACAAAAAAAAACACAGGCACAGGTAAGTTAGAAACAAAACCTAATTTACACAAGCACATTCACAAGCATGCTCACACACACACACACACACACACACACACACACACACACACACACACACACACACACCCATGTGACAGTAGACAAGACCCAACTTGTGTATATGTTTTGCACAATTGGCCTGATATGACTATGACTAATGACCATGACAAGTAAGATAAGCAAAGAATAAGGTGTCCCTTAACAAGTTCTCTATATGTTGTCCAACAGGTACATCAAGATAAAGTCACATGAGGATTCTTCTTGGATAACGCACTTCATAGTAAAGCAGGGAAAAACTGAATGACAGTGGAGAAAATGACAGTAGTATAAAGTGTCATACTGGCAGTACAGGTATTTCCAGACACAGGAGCATAAATAAATACAGACCATACAGATAAAGGCAAATGACTAAGGATATAATGTTAGCAAGTAACCGTATGGCCACAGATAATACTGTATCGCTAACAACAGATAATGCTCTAGTATAATGTATTATTGCTGAATACTTTAAACAGTGCTCACCTTGAGGTCTTGAATCTTAACCCCTAACCTTGCTGACATGGATAAAAAGCTTTGGAATTGGGAATCATCTAGAAGTATGTAGACCATGACTCCCCTGAGTGCAGCACCAACGATAACTTTGAAAATATCAACATCTGTGAAGACATCCATGGCTATGGCAATAACCTAGCAAGAGTAAACAAGAGGCAAAAACTTAGTATGCAGCTAGAATTATACATATACATCTATTTAAACACAGTTTTCATAATGTAACTAGAAAAGCATTTGACATGTAGCATGGTGCTATACTGTATATTTAGTTTTTCCAGTTGTTTTGAAGTATTGAAGGTTACTGGTCACTTGAAAATAAAAATCCTCTTTCTTAAAACTACAGATTACCTGTATTATCTGATTCAGTAGTTTGAGACTTTGGTCTCATATACCACCCCTAACCACTCCTCCAACTCTAATCTGAACTTGGTTTTAAGTGATTCTTCAATCTGGTTTATTGATAACAGTACTTTTACTTTAAGGTATAGTCCTCAACTATAGTAGAACCCCCCAAATCCCCGAATTCCTCCCCAGCTCATTGGTGACACAAATGTTTGGCTGTAGGATGAGGGGTAGTGTAGAGGTGTTCAGTGATATTAGTGTAACTATAGCACTTCCATAAATATGTCATTTTCAATCATTGATTACATTTTTTCAAAAATGTGTGATCACTATTATTATAAAGGGTGGATATGTCCTGAATGAAAGTTTTTAATTTGCTAACATCTGTAATTATACAAACCCATAATTAACTCTTAACTGAATTTTTTGGTCACAGCAAAGATCTTTTAAACACCAAGATGTGTAGCTGCCATGACATACGCTCATGCAAGCTAAGACAAGTTCTGTGTCTGATGTAAGAAGGGCATGAAACATGGGGCTAGTGCTATTCTTTTGCAATTAGACATGTGAAAACAGAATGGGTCAAACTACAGGTCAGATCCAGACCTCTAGCTGGTTGAGCAGTTAACTGTCATTAGTTATGACAGCAACAGTTATTTACAACAAAAGGTAAAATAAAATAATGTTTATGTCGTAATATATATAATACACAACTATTAGATATTATTAGATTATATGACTGATCCAAAATCTTCGCGTAAATAGTTTACTGTATTGACTACGTGCTGAAATATACATTACATTCTATAGTAGTATATTCTACTGTCTATATAGTAGATATATTTCTATCATATAGAATAATTAGTATAGGCTTTATACAATGGTGTATGAATCTACTGGAGATTCAATACCGTACGTAGAGATACATATGTTTTTTATGCAGAAATATAGAACATTTGTCTCTACGAATAGATGCAATGTATATTAGTTTATTGTGCCATCTTCCAATGTCAGGTCCTTTTTCCCTTTATTGTCTATCACTTTGCATTCATAATTATCTAACCTGTCAATACACAATGTACTGTATTGCTCATGGTGTTGTCAACTGCACTCACCTTTTTAGCCTCTTGAATTTGTTTCCTAACGACTTCTTTAACACTAGGGGTATTTTGTCTGGGAGGGTGAAATAACAAACTTATGTTTGTCTCTGTGGTTTTCTGTGTGACCTCTGGCCAGCCCAGGTCAAGGTCAGGTACCTCCTCATCCGACTCATTTGGGAAATACGTGGAAGGGCTGTTGTCAGTTCTGTCCTCCGAGTCCTCCTCAGCAACAGGCAATGCTGCATTTTGCAAAATGAACAGGATCTCTTCGTCCGACAGAAAGTGACTTATTTGCTCAGCTTTGAGAAACTCATCATAGGCATCTTTGCCGCCACAAAGCAGGGCATATATAGCCAATCGGTATGATTCTTTGTAGTGAGGCTGAATGTACAGTGGGTACGTGTCATCCTTTAGTGAAGACAGGCATGACAGACTGGACTCCATTGATGCAGTGTCTCAGAATTGCTGGGCACAATAGTGTCCTTCACCTGTAAAGAAAACATTTACCTTCTTTTCTAACTATACATGTTGGAGGAAAACCTATTTACGATACAAAAGAGCCCTATTTAATATACATCAACAATGTGATACATATGGTTAACAATAACTATAATTGTAACATCAATGTTACATGTAACATGTAACATCAATTGTTGTATCCTATTCATTACAAACGATCTATGTATGTTCATAGTTCAACAATTTATATTGATATTTAAATCATTCAGCACACTGTTGAAATAACATTCACTACATTATTACTAACTGTAATTCAAGGTTTGAAACTTACTGCATGATTTGTAAATGACTCCTTGCCTGTCCTGTACAGAACCCACATTGAGTTGAGTGTTGAGAAACACAGCAAACCAGTTTGTCTACTGTACGTAGCCTACCTGCTGTCTACAGCAGGAGAATACCAACAGTCAAACATAGGTGTGGATTCACGTTTTTCCATGCAAATGCTTACTTGTTGAGCCTGCCCTATTTGCTCTCCTGACTGAAGACAAATTATAAGCCCCACCCATCGCCTACAGCCACCCCAGTTTAAATAGAACACAATAAGTCCCCATGGATATTATTGAATTGTATGCATTATATTCATTGACATATTTTCTCTAACACTTTCAGGTAAGAGGTTATTATCTGGCTGTATACATATTCTGAGAATGTTCAAGATGTGTTCCATTTTACATGCTCCACGAGTCTTTCAGGTGTAGAACAAGAGAAGATTAGTCACTAGGGCAACAGAAAGTGGGTGAAAAGTAGTTTATTGCCAATAGAAAGCTTTGGAGAAACAACATATTACAGGCTCTCTAGCCTAGTCTAGGAAACTACTTTACCAGCAAACTAAATTCAGATATGACAACTGGTAATACAAACAGGCCAACCAACAGTACCTGCACTTAGCTGGTGAATGCAGAATCCTACAAACCTTCCATCAAGCATCCACAGAAAATGGACACAAGTCCAATTATGTCCTGCTGGAGGTCAAGTTATTACAACTTGAATATAACAAAACATAAAATGGACATACTGTAACATGCACCAGCTATTCCTTTCCTGTCTGCACAGTCACCAGATAACTGGGATATGACATGATCTCAAAAGTACACTGACAACTGTTGCTTGAAATACATACTGTATGGCAAAGTACACAATACTAGGGAGGGTTTAGACAGCATGCAGTACAATGTAGAACGTTTACAATGGCTACAACTACACCTCACCCCTGTACCTTAAGATATCTGCCTACCTCACCCATGTAACTAACCCCTGTAGCTCCATCCTTGTTCAATCCTTCAGGCATTATCTCCCCAGATTACTTTCTAGGGGGGGTGGGAGACTTCATGAATCTGGGGGGGGTGGGGGACTTTACGCTGCGAGGGGGAGTTGGGGACTTGGGGGAGGGGGTGGAGGCCGGAGTAGGGGACTTTAGGGAGGGTGCCGGGGTCTGGGGTTTGGGAGGGGTGGGGGTCTTGGCCTGGGGGGCGGGGGACTGGGGCGGGGCAGGCGTGGCCGCTTTAGGCTGTCCCAGTTTGGGCTCGGGGATGGGCTCGCCCTGCTTGTACACGCTGACCGTGATCTCCACGAACTCGCCGCCGTACTTGTTGCGCACGTTGATGCTGTACTTGCCGGAGTCTTCTGGAGTCACCTGGTTGATGACCAGGCTGGCGAACTTGCCGCCGTCGAACATGATCTTGGTGTGCTCAGTAGAGGCCACTTCCTGCTCGTTCTTGAACCAGGTGACCTCTGGGGTGGGCTCGCCCCACACTGTGCACGTCAGGCTCAGAGACTAGCATGTGACAAAGAGAAGGGTCTCAGCACACACAAAGACTTGAGAAGCACAACAAGCATGCCACCAAAATAAATGCCCACCTTCTGCTCCATAATAGTGACCACATCAGGAAGACCTCCAACCACTCTACCACGGTCTGCAGAGAAAACATCAGTTTGTTCCTGGGTTGACAACCTACCCCATCACATGTTCAGCAAGAACATTACAGCATGGGTGTGTAACTGACTATTAAAAACTGTCTCTAAATGAGTGATAGCTATAGTATATACTGTATCATAATTATAAGCAAGTTTTATTAAATGGAATAAGTACGGTATGTCTTCTATATGTATGGACAGTGTATATAGTACTTACTCTTCTCTGCAAAGGCTGCAGCCCTGCAAGACAAATCAAAGTTGATGATCAATATCACATTGATTTACCATTCACATGTTTACAGGTTAGTGTAATCATATTATAAAATAGCTTACTTGAGTCTTAAATATTCTTCATAGGCATCAGTGTATGCTGAAAGATAATACATTGTGTTAATAATGTGCCCTCCAGTAATCACTCAAACTATTATTCGGATAAAACACGATAAAAGCAGAAATACTGTATAAAAACCTAATATGTCTTTTCCAAGTTTCCATGCTTTGTGATGCAATGTAATGTCATAAGAAAAGAGACCATCTGGCCATTTCATTATATTGCTTCCAAATGCCTTCCATACTGTACCTGTAAGGTTGACTTTGCTGTCAAATCTGACAGTCTAACCGAATAAACACTGAAAGGTTACTGATATATACAGCGTATGGCTATACAGCTTACAAAACAGCTGATGCTCTGACTTAACTGTCTCTGTGTCTCAGCTATTCTTTTCAATACAAAACACAGCAAACATATTCCACCACAGATATTAGAGTTAGCTCTTTTGACATTGCAATGCAGCTTATGGGAAATGTTAGCCTTTATTCTGGGAATGACTTGTACAAACTCGTCGCAGCTGCATTAAATGACAGGAGGAGGAAAAAATAAATGTACATGGTAACAGCAGATGGTTGTGTTGGACGGTGGTCCTCACCCTGTCCAGAGAGGTCAAAGGTGCGAGCATGGGTCGTGGTGCCATCAGAGATCTCGATGGTGTAATGTCCCTTTTCCTTGTCTGTGGGATCGCAGATCTGCATCCAGGCCATCTCTGCTGTTCCTCCAATTCTCATCTTCTCAGAAGAGGCAATCTTGCTGTCCCTGCAGGAAGAATATCAGAGGTACATGTGTGAACACAGCTGCACCAATAACCAATCCATCCTATGTGTTAGGAAACATGTACATGTCATCTGGTGATGGTGTCGGGGATAGGAAATTGTGTAACGGTGTGAATGTAGGTCAGGACATTCTGGTGGGGAAGGGTTGCTGTGATTACCGATTACTGAAAACAGGTGTGGAATCTTGGATGCTGTGGTTGGCGGGAAGCCTTGCACCGTAATGTGGAAGGGGATAAAAGAGTGGAGGTGTGGAGGTGAGAGCAGCATCGGGAGTCATTTTCCACGCCCGGCACGGCGCTTCAAACGCACGGCGATCCGGACAGAAGCGCTCGGCGCTTCAACGCAAGCTAAGTACCCATAAAGGGATGTGACTAAGGCTATAGGGGAGGGGGCTGATGGCTGCTAGCTATTACTAAGCCCTTGCCTGTGTCCGACAGGCCCTGGAAGGACAATGAGGTGTGGCGTGGGAGGACGCCGAGTCCATAGGACCACATAGGGACCCAATATACACATACATATATTAATCTACATCCCAACTATATTTCACACAGCATCCTACAGTAAACAGCCTATACAGGCCTATAGCCCGCCCTAAGCCTACAGTAGCAATCCTACTGCCTTGCTCTACCAAAGTGTATACCTGTGTTTCCATGTGGTCTTCATTTCCTCGGTGTAGTAGGTCATGTAGCACTGCAGCCTGATGCCCTCTGGTGTACACTGCAGTACCAGCTCAGAGGCAGATGACCCTGAGCAGATCACATACACAGGTCCAATCACACTCTCACCAAGGGGGGTCATATCCCATAAGGAATTGCTGTTTAGGAGATGCTGTGGCCCATGTTGCAGCATCTCACAGCCCATGTCAAAGTGTCTCAGGTCACTATGCCAGCCCATATCTCAAGCAACATGTTAATGACCAGAGCATTCTGGCTGCCCAATAAACTGTATCCCAGAGCAAGATAATCAATTATATCTGTCTTCATCTCTTTAAAGCAAAACTCACATAAAGGAGTGATTACATGTGTAACCAAGTTCCTCTTCACAGAACACTTGTGTTATGCTAAGTTACCCTGTGAATAAACAGTAAACAAATATATTCCTACCAGCAATTTTGGCAACAGCATTAATGATGTCATCAAAAACTGCGATGAAAAGGGAGAAAATAAATATTACATGGCATATTTATAAATAATCATTTATGCATTTTTTCCATTTTCCACTGGAGAGTACCTTGGCCTGAAATGTCAAACAAAGAAGTGTCCTTTCCTCTGTCATCGCTGAGAGTTGCTTTGTAAATACCTTGGTCTTTCCGGGAGAACTGCACATTCATATATCAAAGATTAGACCTGTACCAAAAGCTTCGCATCTCGGTGAATCTGACCAATCAATGTGAGATATGTAGATACCAGTTGGATGGGCAGAGCACAGGAACCAGACATAACATTAGGTGGGGTGTCAGGGACAATATCCTCCTCATCTTTGAACCAGTGGAAAGATGTCTCCTTCTTCACATTGGCCACCTAAAGGGTTTGGTAAAGCACCACAGGATTAGACCTGCATGCAGTATTAACAGCATTTACTATAAACAGTGTTATTGTTCATTGCTTGGTATCACAGCGGTATAATTGGGATTTGTAGATACATCTTAATACAGATTACCGCTTAATTTAAATGAACCATTTTTCTACACATAATTTAAATCTCAAAGAAAGTAGCTGCCATTGAACATGCAGCACCCTGGGCAATTTTACACAACACACCATCAGATATAAATGCAGGGAAGATCATCATAAAACCTGTCTCACAAAATGAGACAGGTTTGTTGCCTCAAGGCCTCTAGTGTCAGTTAGGGGGGAAATTATGTTTGTGAGATATCTAAGACAGTCATAGTCACACTAGGATAGCATATGGACTCCATATGAAGCTTGTGATGGGAGGATGATGCTGGGTGTGGCTTTACCTTGCAGACCAGCATGACAGTACAATCGTCTGCCACAGTGAAGTAAAGATACTCAGAGAAATGTGGACCTGAAATGAAATATAACAGAATCAAGTCAATGTCATTGACAATATTGTCAGACATTGTGGTGGTATTAAAATGAAGCTGTATCTGGGCTCCTGTCCTTTTTTAGCTCATTAGGTCTGACCTTGCTTTCTGATGTGCTCCTTTCTCTGGAACTCTGCCTCCTTTAGGGCAGCCTTGAATACTGCAAGAGAATGTTACAGCAGTTGAAATGCGCCACACATGTTCTCTGTACAGTATGTACTGAAGCAACAGCCAGTCCTGCAGAGACTTGATACTTGATTCTCCCTAGATGTACTGTAGATAGGGCAACATTCCTCTCATTTGACTTCAGTTTAGGTTCCCTCTTTAATCAGTTTTATCATACTAATTATAATTTAGAATTGCGTTTGCATGTATTACAAATGAAAAAAACCTGTCTGTCAATCAACAAACCAATCATTTGGTTTCTTAGTGCTGCTGAGTCTCACCATCTCCAACCAGCACCAGGGAGGACTGGTTTTTGGCTTTTCCGTCATGGATCTGGACTGTGTAGGTGCCCTCGTTGGCCTTGGTGAAGTGATCTACTGTCATTTGGATGATTCCAGTTGCCACATCATGGCTTATTTTATGACCCTGAGAACATTATTACATATTATCAAGTTCAAAATATATTTCACAATGTTATCATCACTGATTTCTATGTCAACATTCTCAATATTATGGTACAATGGTGTCCTATCCCTCCTGTTAGACCGACCACTGCTGCTTGATGTACTGTACAGTAGCCTGTCACTACCTGTCTGCAACATGTTTTGCAGGGGATGTGGCAGCTGCTGAACCTCAAATGAAAAAGCTTTCAAGGATGGCCAGCCTGGGCTGAATCATTGTATTGTATTAATCAGTGATAAATAGCAGTGAAATGGACTGTGGCATTTACTGTGGAAATAAATAAAACAAAGAAGTACTGATACAGTTACAGTCAGAACCAAGGTCTGTGATATTGAAGTGATTTCTAAGATGCCTACCTCGCCACTGGTGACCTCTTTGTCATTGACAATGAATCTGTAGGACACAGCTGAGGAGAGCTTCACAGCCTGCATCCAGAAACGCACATGGCCCTTCTCCAGGATCTCATAGTTCAGACCGTGTTTCAGTGGAACAACTAGACACATGCAGGCACACGGTTAACAGATCAACAGGGCTAGATAGGATACATGCAGTATTTCAAATCAATGTCATCCGGTCAAACAATGTCCTTATGTACTCACTTGGATGTCTGATGGCATAGCTGAGCTCCAGCATGGTGTTCAGAGCTGCAGAATGAAGCCAACACATTAGCACAACTGCTGACAGCAAACAATGGTAATAAAAAGGCTCTTCATTTTAGAACCTACCATCCTCTGTCAAGGTATGGCTAGCAGAGACTCCATCGGTGTCTGTGACAACCACAGAGTATCTGCCCAAGTCATCCTTATCAGGGTTTGTGAAAGTAAGCCTTGAGCTGATGGAAAAGAAAATCATTGAACATAATTATCTCTATTGTTAGCTACAGTACCATCAACAGCTACAATACAGCAGTATTATGAAGAGACCTTGGGATTCTTAGTAGTCAATTAAACACAATTTTCTGATATGAATTTCTATTTTACTATCTATATATATAAAAAAATTATATACATACATACATACATACTGCATCAGTGGCAAGCTGTCATATTGTACAGGTATGTCTGAAACCAGGGCAGTGTGTTGTGTTGGATACTTGTACAGTATGTGGCCTTGTTCTGTGTTTACCTTCTGCCCTTAGCTGTGACAGAGGTCCTAGGACAGTCACCAATCACTTTGTAGTTCTTGGACCAAACAAACTGGGAGGTCTCACTGATCTCACAGGCCTCAAGGGACAAGAATATGTCACCGGTCTCCTCATCCACACCACAAACAATCTCCTTGGTGCCTTAAAATGTGAAAATTCAGATGGTATACGTTCAGAGAAATGTACATCAAGTTAAACATTCACCATCCGCACACATAAGGGTAATGATGGTATCTTCTCAGTTGTATCACCTGGTAAAGCCTTAGCGCAGACTGGCTCTGACATCTGAGAGGCTTTCCCTACACCTTCAGCATTGACAGCGCGGACTTTAAACACATAGGATTCACCTTCCACCAGACCAGTTACCTGAAAAGCGACATTATGCCAGAGATGTACTGCACAACTGCCAAAATATGTAGTACACTATCTATTTCCATTATTTCTGGTACAGTGTGACTCATATAGTTATCCTACATGCAGGTAACGGTGGCTGGTGGCCTCTTCATTCAGGGTGACAAACTCTGAAGAGCCCTTCTTGGCCATTTCCACCAAGTAGCCAGTGACAGCACTGGCTCCAGTGTATACTGGGGCTTTCCACAAGAGGACCAAGGAATCACCTCGAACCTCGCTGAAGCTCAGGTCATAGACTGGGCCTATGGCGAAACAGAAAACAACCGCAGGAATCGGGAGAGCCCTACTGTAACATATACAAAGCCAATCAAAGTAATCATTTTACACTGGCAGAATATCCAGTGTAAAAAAGCAGTATTCTGATTACTAATGCTGAGTCATCTACCTTTGTCATTTTCAAAGACGGAGCCAGAAGTGCCTAAAGGTTCATCGGATGTTTGGGCATGCACAGGCCATTTCTGTTATGGTTTGCTGCTCTACCTGGTACTGCCATGGTCCAAGCTTCACATTTCATTGGTGCGCTGGGATCTGAAGGCACACCCACACCAGCCAGGTTCCCAGCTTGGACCTTGAACTCATAAAAGGTGCCCTCTGTCAGGTTGTCGATCTGAGGTTAAAGAGTTAAAACATTCACATTTACAGAAATAATCATATTCTGTCTGTGTTTTGGGTTGTAGGTTGATTGTTAAAAATTGTATGCGGCAATATTAATGCAGTATCTATTAATTCATCTAGTGGGAAGGTGGCAATAGATTCTGTTTACACAATGTTGTGATGATCAAGTTCTAAAGATCTAAAAATGCTACTGTTGAATGTTGAAAATCAGTTAACATCAAAGTCTGGACTAGCGTTACTCTTATTTATAGCAGCTGTGAGTGGGAAAAGTAATCAGATCAGCGACTTCTCCTGCTACACTATTGTCTAGAGGTTAGTACAGAGGTACAGTGAGACCAGGTATCACTCCTGTAAGGCTGCTCCTTACAGT
>JAODUG010000001.1:155262-200321 GCA_027564795.1 Aphredoderus sayanus | reverse complement strand
TGTGTAATATGCCATTCCGGGCAGTATTAGATGTAACGTTTTAAAATCCCTAACTTGTGTGTAGTTCTATTGTCAGTCTGGCAGTTGTTGCTATTTTAATGTTCCTCCATTTTGGTGTATGCTATATTGGCTGCTGCAGTACCTTGATTTAGCCACAAGGGTGGCTACATTGCCCTCATCTCTAAGGATGATTCCTCAGTACCTTGTATGTGCTACTGTACATTGGTTGTTAGCCAGAGAGAAATTGACACACACCTTTTCGATGACGTACCACAACGGAGCCCGTCCGCGGGGGCTAGGGGGCTTCCAGCTCAGCACAACATAGGATTTGAAAACCTCAGAAGCATGCACATCAGTGGGCTCCCCGGGTATTGTTACATATCCTATGTTGGAGTTGAATGATGTTGAGGCATACATAGCTGTCATAGTGCCTTGTAGAGGTCCCCCTTTAGGCAAGCTAAGCTCATCAGTTCAAATGTGTTGCATATATTAAATAAATGTGTGTCTGTCCACTATTAAGTTAGGATAGTATGTACTGTAACAACACGTTAACAAGTTAAAAAATTCCATTATTAAAGGTGGGACTTCTGCAGTGGCAAAATATAACTACATAAACCTTTGGAGAATCAATTAAAATAAAAAATTTCATAATATAATTAGCATTATTAGGTTTTTATCAAATTGAACACGGTTAGACTAGACGTTACTGGGATTCACCACACAGTTTGGTAATGATATAAAAAAAATGTTTTTAATATGTAAAAAACGCAACGCAGTTATTTATTAGATTGGATTGAAAAATCGACTGAGATGAAGAATGTCTAGAATTATTGATGGATGGATGTTATACAATAATTGATGATTAATGATAATAAAGAGGATTACATTTACTATTTTAATATGTAGTATTTTAATATGTGGTTGTTATGAGGGGTGTTGATGGAGCATGTAAATGGACTTATTAGTTTTGAGTGAGATTACATTGATTTTAAGAGTTCTAAACAGTGGTTCTCAACCTTGTTAAATCATTACCCCCAAAAGTGGCTTACAGCTTACCTTGCAAGGAACCTGGATTCGCAACAGCACAATCACGCGAGAATCCATCTTGCCAGACTTCTAGTTATGCACTTGTGGGTGAACAACCAGTGGTTTGGACTAATCGGTGTCCGTTAATCAACTATTGGCAGCTAGGGGCACGGTTTAGGTGGACATTCACCCGAGATAGATGGTAATATACAAATTGTTCATCACCTTCAAGTTCCTGCCCTTTCCATACAGTTTCCAAGGATGACAACACAGATGGTTCGATGTAGTGTAACAAACCATCTAGCATGTCAGGTTAGCTTATAGCACGGCAGGTTATGAATTGTTTTTGTAGCATATAAACAGCACATTCCAGATGCCAGATCCAGAACTCCAGATGCATAATAAAAGCAGATTTAAAATACAAGCAATGGCATACTGTAGCCCCTGACCCCCTGGTTGAGAACCACTGCACCAAAGGATGCAGCGAAGCAAATGTCTACCACCAGTGACATATACTACCTTCCAGCTCATCGTCCTTGATTGTTATGTCGTATTTTCCATCAAGTTTAATCACTGTTGTACAGAATAAGGACACAGATCCCATTAGAAAACATTGGGAACATTGCATTTTGCCCTCTCCATTTACCTTCCGTACCCTGCAGCCTCTCGCTCTCTGAGGGGTCGACGGTGTACACCTTGTCAGACTTGCGTGAGGGCCTGCTGATGCCGCTGCTGTTGACTGCCCTGACCCTGAAGTGGTAAGCGCGGCCCACACTCAGGCCGTGCACCGGGTATTTACACACCTTCACGGGTGCATCGTTGCACTGGACCCAGGTGTCACTGCCAGCCTCGCACCTGTGGGGGCAGGGTACAAACACGCCTCTATTTTACATGGTCCTATTGAGTGTTGACATGTTGATCAATTAAAGTTAGGACGTCAACTAATTCTGTTTTTTATCATGCATATTTGCACACATTATTGGGAATTTGTATTTTTCTCATTAGCAACTGGTCTCCCCGCATAGGGCTAGCTCTGTGTCTCTCAGTCCTAGTCGACAGCCCGCACTAAATTGCTGTTATTGTATGTGACATTACACTTAAAGCTATGAGCTAAGAACATGATCAAGGAGAACTGACCTGTCCACAAAGTATCCAGTAATTGGAGCCTCGTTGGTGGTGTTGGGGGGTTTCCATGCAACCAGGACGTAATCCTGGTTGACGTCAAATGACTTTACGCTCATTGGTGCCCCAGGCGCTCCGGCCACAGAGGGAGCAGCATCTGCAGGGAAAGGAAACGAGGCCAGGAGGAAGGTGTAACAGTGTACTCTTCTGCCAGTGAGTGCCAGTGTCTTTACAGTGAACCGTCACACCTTCAACAAACAGGTAGGCACTGTGCTCAGCAGTTCCATCCTTTGTAAAGATGCGGAGGGTGTAGAGGCCTTCATCATCCTTGGCAAGGTGGGGAAAGACAAGCCGGGCAGAGCCCCCGCCCACAGACATCTCCACTAGGGGGCTGGGCTTCAGCAGTTTATCTGCAACCAATAATCAACGAATCAAAATACAAAATGAAAACGAAACACAAAGTTGTGTACCTTTGAAGCAGAAATCCAGGAGTTGTAATTTAGGCTGGTTGCACTGTTTTTTAATATACCAAAAATATGTATGGGCCCATAGGTGCTCTACTCTAAATAGCCTGTGTTTTATGTGCGTAGTGTTATGGCCATCTGTGTCAGGCTGACTTACCTGAACAGATTTAGCATTCCATTGTTATCATTAAAAGGATCCGATATCAGCTCATTTCAGAGACATACAGTACTGCACAGTACATCAAATATACTGCAAAACCAGTAGACCTCAACTTTATACAGATTCTTTATACAGTGATGCTAAGCATATATACAGGCCTCTTACCATCTCTGTACCACTGAGCCATAGGTGGCACATTAGGCAGGTCTGGTACGACCACCATTGTGCACATAAGACAGACAGAGGAACCCTCCACTCCAAAGGTCACTCTGAAACGCTCCAACAAGGTGATTTCCAGCTTACTGGGGTGGATATCTCTCAGGTGGGGCACTGGGTAGAAGACAACACTCCTTAATGAAGAGTATGATCAAATGTAACACTAATCACTAGCGTTAAGAGATATAAAAACATTTTAAACCCTGAGAAGTGTAATTGCTTAAGAGTTTCCAAATAAAAAAGGGTAAAAGTGTTTAATGGGACATCTAAAAAGTCAGTGTAATTATACTTCAATGTGCTGTGTTATAGTGGAGTGTGACAATATATTGCAGTGTGTTTAACCTGTTCCTCCTAAATACCTAACACCCTCTCAAAATAGTTTCCATCCACTAACTGTTGAATGAGCCTGTCAGACACATGTTATTTATAGCTCATGATCCAAGACAACAGCAGCTATGCCTGGCCTAACTGGAAGTGACATTCCTCTGACTCAACTACAGTTGCTTTACTTCTCTCACCTAGACCAAGGTGGCAGGACTCCCCAGCTCCCCCTGCTGGTCCTATGATGAAAAGATAAACACGTAATAAAAACAGGTTGTGATAGAAGAACGAACGTCTTTGTACAAATAAAAACACTGTTGACAAATTAGACACAGAGAGAGTCAGTAGCAGAAAAAGAGAGAGATTGACTTACTCTTAACAGTAACTGTAGCTAGGCTGGTAGTGGTGCCATATTGGTTGGTTGCCACAGCGCTGTATTCAGCAGTATCACTGACCATACACCTAACAGAAAGGCCACATAGAATGATGTCACCATTAAACTGAATATCCATATGCCATACCATATTCCTTCATATTATGATCAATTTAATTTACAAGTACTGCATCTAGCACAGACTGGTAAGTCAAATTGCATACATTGATACTGGCCAGCCAGTATGTTCACCAGAATAACAGATAAAAAGGTTTGAGTTACGTTTCCGAGAAACAATGATTAAAAACAAACAAATTTAACTTTATGATTTAGCTACTGTGAGAACAAAGTGTTTAAGGTGAGTTTTCACTGGGAGGATGAAACGCAGAGGATTGACAAAAGTTAAATATTGGTTTAATGTCAGCATTGCTCAAAAACTGATTGCTATATATTTGAGTCTATCATTTAAAAAATGATGGACTACTGAATGAAAATAATGTGCCTTAAATATATCTAGCTATAAATAAATCTCGACTTGCTGGCACCTGGTAATGTCACTGTCTATCCTTGGGTGTGGCCAGTAGTTGAAGCCTTCCTTTCCTAAACATCAATTCCCCATTATACTTGGCCTTGTTCAAGGGTGACTGGAAACTCTTCAAGTCAAATGTTTTACCAAAGCCCCTTTTGAAAAATGATCTCATGTGTTGGGAGCGCAGCAAAACTAAGGCATAAGGAGGCAAGGCAAGCTGATCGAGGCACCAACGCAAGAGGAACCTTCCATTGAGAATAGAAGGAAGATATGTGACCTTCACCCAGGGGATAACTATTTTAAATCTGATCTGCTTCCTCAGCTGACAAAGTTTAATTGTAGACCACAAGGTGCTTTTTTCTTATGAGCTTTAGTCCTTGGAAACAAATCCCTCTGATGGGGAGATTGTTGGGACATACATACTGTACTACACAGCCTGTTGACAAAGAATGGGCAAATGAGGGAAAATAGTCAAATAGGGAGATAAGATTGATGGTGACAGAGACAGAAAAAGAGAGAGAGAGAGAGAGAGAGAGAGAGAGAGAGAGAGAGAGAGAGAGAAAGAGAGAGAGAGAGCGCCCACAGGCGAGAGAAAGAGCGAGGAAGAGAGCTAGGAAGAGAGCAGACAAGACAGACGGAAGACGGAGAGGGGGCAGAGGAATTTGGAGCTTGAATGACACAGAGGTCAGCACTTTGACACCAACAGCTGAGGAGTCTTGAGCGTACTGGGCTGTCTTTAGACTCGTGCTCCATACTAAAATGTAACCACTGACACAAGACTCTTTCTCTGCCTCTCTGACTCTCTCAGCAAACTTTAATGAAACTTCACTGAGGTCAATAATGAAGCTGCCCCAAATAGTCCAATTTTGTGATGTCAGTGGTTTTAACCTCAAAGATAAAGTATGTGGTTCTGCAAACTATTAACATTTTAATATCATAGCAGTATACAAATATATAGTATTCAAAACTTTACATTTACGCTCTGAATTGTCTTTGGAAATTAATGGACTGAGTTATATTTATTCTCAAGATAAATTTAAATATAAAACAGTGGTGGAATAGTGTTACCATACCTGCTAATAATCAAACTGTGAACGCCATACTTGCTCTCAATCTTGTACTTTCCTGGGAAACTCAGTGGGTCAATGGGGACACTTCCTTTATACCTGTGAAGAAGGCATGATGTAAAGGCTCAATGTTCAAACTGGCAGATAACTGGTACAATACTGAAACAAAACTCCTGAATATATTTATGAAACAGGTAACCTATCCAAAATACACTACTCAGACCAATCATTCCTGATTCACAAAATGTAGTTTGCTTCATAAAGTTATTTTGTGAGGACTTATTACCATTTAACAATTGGCCTTGGATGGCCCTGGACAGTGCAGAACAGTTTGACCGGAGTCTTCTCCCAGACAGTGTGGGGCCTTAAAGCCACTAGGAAGTCTGGCATCTTGGGGACCTCCTCATACAACTCTACCTTCTTGCTCATCATTTCCTGAACCTGGGGAAACCATTAAACGTATACACAATACAACAATATATACAAAATAATTTAAGCATTAGTGAAGAAAAGGTGTGTTTCATGGCTTTCACGTGGTTCACAGCTCACTACAATATGAGTCACGAGGTAGGAAAAACAATTTGGGGGTCCTCACAAAGATTGAAGACCACTCATAGTTCCTTATAAAATCTCATTGGCTGCTTACCTCCCTCTGGATGGCAATGTTATCCACTTGAGCCTTAGTGGCCATTCTCATCCTGTGGAGCTCCTCCTGAATTGCAGTGAGCCCTTTTCCAACATTTGTGGACACTCGCTGATACTCCTCTGTGTCTTCAGCAGTCCTACATCACATAAACACATTAGTGTGCCACTGGAGGTGACCCTCAGATATACAAAGTGGTAGTATTACACTCATTTTCTTGTAGCTTGATACTCTTTCAGACCAAAGGAAAGGTCCATGAAATCCCATGTTTGCCATTGGAGTGAAAAATGTTGTGTGTTAACAAGATGACTTGCACCATGTTAAATCGCCAATGCAAACAATCAATTTTATCTTTATAGGTTGTGTACAGTATGTGAAAGAGTTGATATTACAAAACCCAATCATCGACAAACGTCAGCAATAGAACAAATGCCCATCTTTTGGAAGTGAAAAAAAAACCTAGACTATTACACATCCTACGCAAGATTGAACTTGGGAGTCCACCCACCTGATAAACCTACAAACAACCTACCTATAGCAAACTAACAGCCTTATTCCAACCATTAAATATAGGCGGTAGATGTGTGTAGTCTGGGAATTTTGGTTTGACTTTATGAATATCTGCACACCACATTCTACCTCTAGGATCTAAACAGATTTGTAATTAGTTATTACAATATTTCATCATTCAGTTTTGTGAAATATTACTTCGACCCCATATTTTCTCACAATATTACACACAATGAGCCAATGTGGCTCCAATCATCATCTTGCTGATAGAGTCAGATACCGTAGTGAAATCTGGTTCAGTATCAGCTTACACCATACATACAGTAACCTGACACTGAAGAAAGGAATGACAAGGGGGAACTCACCTCTGCCTGAACAACGGTATGGTATAGGCTGGTTCCGCCATAGCCTCTGTGGCCTGGGCCTGCACCTGGCTCACCGATGTAGAGCTTGATTTCCTTTCGGATAAAGCCGAGTAGACTTATGGGTTATTACTTTGCTCACAGCAATCTTTTGGAGGATCAACACTATGTCACCAAGCTCAATGTGATTGCAGATTTTCTTTTGCAATGTATCTATATTAACACTAGAACAGCCAAAGCCAAATATTGCATCAACCAGCAAATATTGATGAAAAGTTTATAATTTGATGATGACCTAAATAAAATATTTTATAGTTGTATGCAAATATACAGTCTTTTGCTCTAATCTCACACATACTGTATGTCAGATTGCCAGTGAGAGAGGTGACATCATTACACCAATATTATAAGGCAGAAGCTACATGACAAAATGGAGGCCGGCCTGCTACAACTACAGTATGTGTGCCAGAAGTTCAGGACATGAAGCTCATAACGTTTTGCCCTCATACAAAAAGTAACACAGTGTACCATACTAGCATTGCATTTAACTAACATGCGCCAACTACTAAGAGCTGGTCTAAGGGCCAATGTGTAATCTTTTTAAAACATGCTAAAGCAAAGACAGTAGACTGCTACACGAAATATTATGTAATCAATTGTCTTAAGCTGCAGAGCACTGATAGCACTAGCATCACATAACTGTACAAATAACTGTACCAACTGCATTTATGAGATTAAGATTCAGAAGAACGGGCTTGGAAAGCAGCTAGATAGAAAACCTCAGATTCACATGTAGACTAAACAGAAAATGGCTACAGACACAATTATTTCCCCAGGCTAATTGGGTAAGCTTGTCTATATGATACAGCGCTGTGCAAACCTCTTGCTTCTGCAGCTGCAGCAAGAGTGGCAGGTGACATTGGGCACCGTACCTTACAGACTGCTGCTTGACAACATGTTTAGAATGAAGGGAGCGATAGTCAGTGTTGATTTGGCTCACACACTTCTTCTTAAACATAGGTATGACTTTGGTAGCCATGTCTGGAACAGTTGCAGGACGGCTGGTAGACATCACCAGGGGAGATGAAACATCACTTTACCATTGTGTCACCATATTTTAGATACCAAAGATATCAAATGCACTGGGGATTTTTCCTCCTAGCATTCATGTGATGTAACAACAGATGAGATTTGCCTTAATGTAGTTATTACGTCCATAAACAACACCTTTTCATGCCATGGCTGGCACTGTAATTCATCAACATTATTTACACAATAAATTATTCATGAGTTTATCAATATTTATGCATAATTCATGAAAATACCCAGAGCACAGATGATGAGAAAACTGAGCAATGCCTCCTTAAATTCCAGTAAATTAGCAGGACTCAGCATTTTAACTGTTTCACTTTAGCCCCTCACACAGCTTAGCTATGAATAGCTTTGAGCTCGGAGTAGTCCATGATTGGAAAAAGAGAGGAAATATACACTTAATATTAGAAGTGTAGCATACAGCAGCGGATCTCCGTGACATCTACATTGTGTGAGATCCTTGCGAAGAAGTGACAAAGCCATAAACTATACATTTATCATTGGTTGGGGTTTAAGACCAAATTCTCAGCTTTGTATGCTTTATCAGAATCTACAGTTGTATTTTCTGTGTATTATTTTTGATTGTCCAAATATATTCTATTCTTACATGAGTGTACTTCCTTATTGACACTAATTGGTAAAAGTGGGTCAGCGACCTCCTAATTTTTAATTGATATTACTGCACAGGGAAATACTCAGCCACAAGCTATACTTGTGCACACCTATATGGATTTCTAGAACCCATTCTTACACCATTTAACCACAATACTGTGTAATACTGTAAATGGTTGTTTCATAGAGCCCAGTCAAAAAAAACAACAACACAACAAGTTAGGAAAATATAACAACAATCAACTTACCCCAAGAGATTAAAACAGCGCAAAGCGGTAGCAGACCAGCCTGATGCCGCTTGGGAAGGACTTGCTGATGGCCACAAAAATATTACCCTCTCCCTCAAGCAATGCTCATCTCCTTTCACCCCATGTATGGATGCACTCAGGACTATATATAGCATTTACTCTACATTTTCCCACTCATTCCACATTTTGTGCACTTGCTAAACAGCACACATCCAGTTATATTAACTAATACATTCTAAAAAACTTTGGCTGTTTTACTGCATTGATACTGCATGATATTAAAAATGAGATCTATTTTTATGTATGGCAATATAAAAAGGGCCACAGCCAGATCACTGATTATCTTATATGTTACCATTATATTGTACTATATTATAATCTATTCTCTAAATTGTAAATTAGAAACCATGAATAATGCCAAAATATTTTAAGGCTTCCACACAAATTGAGATTTGTATTAAAATATGCAGTACATTCACTTACATTTGTGTGCAATATTTTCTTGTACTTTTATGACACTACAAACCTTGTGATACCTTTTTAGGGTCTCACAAGGTTTCCTACTGTAGGCTTCCACCCTGGTGCAATATATGCTTGCCAGCAGCGCAAGTTATTTTAAGACCCATAAAGTGACACCGGTTACTGTACCAAAACCCTTTGGTTCTATTTCAATTTATGGTATCATTCTATTTAAAATTAACATTTAAATGCGTCTTACAGGCAAATATGACTGAATCTAGGTGTAGACTCGAGTTTTGTACACTTTATGGTTAGAAATACCATTTGCAATAATAGTCATTGTATGGGTTTTGTTTATACCGGATTACAGTATTACATAAAATGGCTAAATATAAAAGCATAAAATATAAAGCATAAATACTGCATGATTTAAACACAGTAAAAAGTATCACCAAAAACACAATGCTCATAATTTCTTCACAATTTGACCAGGAAATAGCATAATGCGGCTGTTCCAAACATCATAAATTATGCTAATTGTTAATATATTTACAGTTACCGTACTTAACAAAATTATAATTTCACCTGACTCAAATTAATTGGTTATCATCAGCTACTGCAGAGATTGATAACAATCTATTCATTTGAATCTGGTGGGTTGGATTATGGAGACATCTACAACAATGCAGGGTAGTGGTACTCCAGGATCAGGGTTGAGATACAGTATGCTGTTTTAGATCTTTGGCATACCATACATCATTTTTAACTAACTATTTTAACTTTTTAACTTATTTTTTTTTTTGGCTTTCCTTTTTAAAGGAACTACATATATACATACAATATACAATAAAACTACCGTTTAGTTTGAGTGTGCTATATATAGACCAACACGTTACAAATGTGTTAGTCTGTATTGCCCCCTAGTGTTGTTTTGAGTGATATTACAATTAATTTGAAAAAGGTTGAACTTTCTGTATTATATTTTTGAGATTCTAGGAATGTGGCTTCCACACTTCCCCACCACAACAACACTCATAGGCATACACCATTCGCTACTACTTCCCCTACAGCCATCTAACAGTAAGCTGAAGAGAACATCTGAGGTTGTATGGGACAATTTTATAACAAATTGTAATGCATCATTAAATACCTTAATGTGTGTAACTCGCTGTAAAAAGGGTTATGTACTTTGATTAACATCTGTGTTGTAATACTGCATATTCTCACATGAAGTTGAAGGCTCAGCAAACCAACAGTATTACGTTTGGACAGAGATTGTCCGATTACAAATTTGAAGTCAAACTAAACTGATGTATGTCAGTTTAGTTAGAAATGATTGTACTATACTGTACAAAAACTGACCTTCTAGCTTTCCAACTTCCATTAGAATACTGGATTCCTGTATTCTACATCTCTCTGGCCAGTGGCCACCATACTGGCAGCTTACAGCATGTTTGCATTGGGAATAAAGGAGTTTATTGGAGCTTAATAATAGGATGAGCAGGGAAGATCAGGGGTTTTGGAGGCCTCCACATTGGAATGCTAAATGTATATTCACTTATTACAACGTTACAAAAAAATATCCAATCACTATTTTGGATCTCTTTATCCAAATAATTTATAAATAACTTATCACACTTACACAAACACACTATATATACACACACTACAGTATATAAACAAACACACATATATACTGTATATACACATTGTACATGGAAAGATTATTTGCTTATTGGTTCAGCTATTGAAAAATGTACTAAACTGCTTTGAATAAAATCCTCTGCTAAATAAATGTAAATGTAGTAGGAACGTAACTTATTATGTAATAGACCACTTTTGCCTTTAAACAAACAACAACATTGATTATATTGACCACACTGTGATAAATAAACAGTGGCCCTGAAGGCAAGGTCACCTTGAAGCAGCCATGATACCAGGCAGCCTATTGAGAACCACTGGTGTGCGGGGTGGGTAACTGAACACGAATGTCAGTCCTTACTCTCATTCATGAAGTCCAGCCTTTCCCTGTGGTTGTGATAGATAAAAATAGGAGAATAGGAGGAGCACGGTGGTTGTGGCGCGGGAGGAAGCAGGAAGGACACGGTAGTGTGGAGGGGAAAGGAACATCCCTCGCCTGTGTTACATCACTTGGTCAGCTGCCTCTGGCCGCCGTGGGCACGTCACAGTGACGTAGGACATTTGCAGATGGGGAGAAGGTGTCGTTAGCAATGCTGAGACATGTTGCGTCATGTCTGCCCTTCTGCATACACGGGGTGGGGAACTCTAACCACCCACCAACCAACCCATTGCTCTGGGTACTATGGCCAATACCATTGTAACCTGGGAGAAACTTGTTGGTTGGTATCTGCCCTTCAACAATCTGTTGATAAAGTAGCCTATGTAATTATGCTTCAGAGGACATCGCTCTAAGGGTACTGTGTATGGGTCATTTGATACTTAACTGACCGTGCATTCATTTTCCAAATCTCGAGGGTTCGAGCTCAGGTGCTGTGTGACATCTGAGGACCACAACATCTCTACAGTGTGGTGAACAACCAGAGCAAGAGGCCCATGGGTCAACAGCCCACTGGTCAGGGTGCATGTGATGGGCCTTCAGTCACCGGTCACTGTCCGGCAGATGCTTGCTGCGGATGATTGTCAGTGATCTGACATCATCATGTGATGTCCTGCCCGCCTGCACGTCCGCCTGTGGCTGCCGTGGCAACGTGCTAAGCACGCCGGGCGGGGCAGTTGCTACAGGGACAGGCCCAGCTTCAGCCCATTAGCTCTCTGCCTCAACCCCCACCCCCACCTCTCTCTTCCTCTGCTGCTGAAGGAGAAGCCTTCAGCACCTCCTTCCCCCATTCCCTTTCCTCTCACATAGCTTCTGCTCAGCCAATCAGCACGCAGGGTGGGGGCAGGGCATAGCAAGCCCACCATTCCAGTGCAGAGTCTCCCGACAGTTAGCGGAACGAGCTAGCAGCGCTTAGGAGGAGACGCGCAGGGTAGACCCAGCCTCTCTCTGCGTGTGTGTGCGCTTGTGGTGCCTGCGCGCGTGCGTGAGTGTGTGTGTGTGTGCGCGCGTGCCTTCTGCTGGTGAGTGCATTTGCCTGCCTGTGTGGAACGCGGGGCACAGAATAGCGAGTGCAGGCGCTGGACTGGACGCGCTACAGCTGGGCTTCCTGCGCGGACAGAGGCGGCTCAGGCCTACATTGCATAACGGCTTCAGGCTAACTGGGGATCAGCCAGGGCAGGGCAGAGAGCCAGCAGCAGCCTTCCTTCCCCGACAGCTCCTGGCAAGCGTGCAGGCAGGATGATAGCGGCGCAGCTCCTGGCGTACTACTTCACTGAGCTGAAGGATGATCAGCTCAAAAAGGTGAGTGGAGGCCGCTGCAGACAGCGTAATGCCAGGGCATTCACCTACACTGGGTGAGGGTCTCATGGCTGCGGGGCACAATGCAAGGACAGCAGGCCGGAGGCCATGACAGCAGGCCGTAACGCCAGTGCGTTGTGGGGACACTGCTGTCAGTCGTGCTAGGCCCTAGCAGCGCGTGGTGTCCGGTGTCAGCCTCTCAGTAATGGATGTCCTTGACAGAGGGCCTTTGCTCTAGCGCTGGTGGTCGCTCATTATAATAGAGTCTGCTACAGCTGTCTGAAGCACACGGGCATCTGCCGGGTAGTTGTGCGTGTGTGTGTGTGTGCGCGCGCGTGTGTGTGGGGTTGTGTCGTGAGCTCCATCCATCTCCTTCATATCCTCTGTTTCCTTCTCCCTCAGCCAGTCACACTTACACTCAGTTGTTATGTTGTCTTCCTGTAGAAACATGGACACTATATCCCTGCTGACTAACGTACACACACACAAACAGCCTCCACAGGTCAATTCCCTTGTTACTTCTAGTGTAGAAATTGGTTTGTGAGATACAGATGTAGCGTTAATCTAATCCAACTCTTAGTTAGTGTGTTGTCACAGGAAATAAGCCTGGAGCCTGATACCAATGACCTACAGTAAAGTACTTTACTGGTAGAATGACAAGCTACAAGAGCCGCTTCACAAGGCACTAAAGGAGGAGGGGCTTGCCATGGGATTTGTGATGTCACATGTGAGGCTGCAGTGCAGCAACAGTGCAGGTCCTTACATGGACACGTTTATATGGAAATGGCATAGGAACGGCACCAACCAATCACATACTGTATGTGACTGTGAATCACATACAAATGTGCTCTAGGAGGGATTTTAGAGGTATACACATTTAGTGTAATTTGTTAGAAATGCCATATCTGTCAGATATCAGAGATTAACCCTCCCGCTGTCCTCGGGTTTCAAACGCACTACCTTAGTGCGCCACCAGATGGCGCTAACCACGGCACGTCATATGACAGGGTAGTGCGTTGGGTCATTTTGGCCAGGAGGACTCCGGGAGGGTAAAAATTATCGTTGAGAATATCTGCTCTAGTTAATAGCCCCTGCCTCTATACAAGTCATATATATTCTGACCAATCAGAGTCTAATTTTCCTGATTGGTCAAGTGAATCTATTACATGAATGCAAGCACACAACTACAACGTTTGTTAATGGTGCATTGCAATGGCAGACCAAGTGACCTCAGAGTGAGGGAGCAGAAGAGGAGGGGATGGGTATATTTTTCTTTACAGCAGCTTTAAATTAAACTTAAAAATATTAGTATGAAACTACTATATATACAAATCACTACTGAAGAAAATGTTAATTTTATAGACACAAAAGCCCAAAGGCTTTGGCTTTGCATCAGCAATGCATACTTATACTGTTTGGATCAGCTGGTCTCTTGGAATTGCCTCACACAATCAGATGACACTGCAAAATTAGGTCGATTATGTTTGTATTGAATTGTACTATATTGTGTACTATATTGTGTACTACTGTAGCATGTAAAATAATTATGGAACAGTAATGACCCCCTCGCCCTCTGTTTTTAAAGCTACTATTCATCTGCCATTCTGCCAACTGCCATTCATCACATAGCAGGATTTAAAATGTTCTGGCACAAAAATCAGTAACGCTTTTTTTAAATAAATAACGGAAAGACATTCACAACTGATTGACTTAAATACTGTGTGTGACAAGGCAAGTTTGCATCTTGTGATAATTGTGACATCTTAAATCAGGGCCGCAATATTACATTTTTCCATATGGATTATCTTGCATTGTATGAATAACTTTCAGTTTATAACATTTATGACCCTATAGTGTATTTGCTGTGGTTAGGTTGGGCAGATCATGATACATAGAGCAGGGCTCAGTATATGCTGTTTGAAAAAGCTTGAAAGCTTGAATGATATAATGAATAAAATGTGTTTAGTCATTTACTGTATGTCTCCTCCTGTGCTGGTCCTCAGATTGATAAGTACCTGTACTCCATGCGCTTCTCCGATGAGACGCTGAAGGACATCATGGCCCGGTTCCGCAGGGAGATGGAGAATGGTCTGGGCCGCGACACCAATGCCACCTCCACCGTCAAGATGCTGCCCACCTTCGTCAGGTCCATCCCTGATGGGTCAGGTAGAGTGTGCATTAAGAATATTAAAGCTCAAAACACAGAATCACATAGTAACTGAGCTTGTTTCCCATGGAGCCTTGACTAGGGTTAGAAGTTAACTCTAGCCAAATGCTTAATGAGTGAGCACTTACAAAAGATGGAATGTTGGATCGCTAATATTAGGCTAACAATGACAATTGAGAAATGTGAAACTGTGACATTAGAAACCATTATTTATTATATTTTTTTAAATGCTGCTGGTTAAAACATAATGTATCATAGATAAATTGTGTGATCAGTTGTTGTTTAGACTGTAGGCATTATGTGACACATTTATTCTGCTTTGAGCATTTAAACCCTTGGTTTCATTGTGTCTCCGAGCTGCAAAAAATGTGCTGACATTTAAACTGCTGGGCTGATGCAGTTTGTCTGCATTTGGACTTAGCAAATCACTATTGTTTTGACTAAATACTTGCTAGAAATGTGACTTGTTAATTTATAAAACTTTAATAAAAGTATAACTATATACTATATAATCTTGTAATGCTTAAATTGAATTAAAATAATTGTTTTAAGGGAAATGATTGACATATTAAAAGGTCTTTATAATTACTGACACCCACCCACACATATACATATATATACATACATACATACATACATACACTGTATATCGTACACCCAACCCAACTACGCACTAAAATAACAGTAAGGGGGGTCAGTAATAAGATGGTGATATATTGAGATTCAAACAAAGCCGACAGAACAGTATCACAACTGTGGCACTTCATGCCCCAGTCCCGACATATCTTCGGTTATAAATAGCCTCAAACACTAGACGTGGGCTTCTGGTAAGGGGATACTAAGAAAAGGTCAGAGTTCAGTCCACCATGAAAGCTTAAATTGACAGACCACAGCAGCAATAATACAAAACAAACTTCCAGGAAGAGTGCTGGAGCTGTGTCCATATGGAACAAGCATAAAACAAATAGGCTAGTTATTATAATTGTGTGTATTGTGTAAATATGAATAAGGTCCACTAAGCAGTTTTTTCTGTATACTGAAAACTACTAACCCCCATTCTGAAAAAGTTGGGACAGTACGGAAAATGCTAATGCAAACAAAAATAAAGTGAATTAAGTGATTTCTAAATTCTATTCATCCTGTACTATATTGGAAACACTAGTATGTGATGTTTACCTTGTAAATTGAATTGTGTTTTTAAAAAATGCCTGTGTTATAAAAGTGTTTAGCCAGACCTGTATATATACAAACTTGCGAGGCAAGTCAATCAAAACCAAATGTGGTCTTACTAAAACAATTCTTTTGAAAATGCTTTTGCAGAGCTTAAAAAAAAGAGAAGCTTTAATTGTGTAAAATTGGGTCTTATAATGAAGCACAAATATGGAAACAAAGGCCCTGTACAATATTTGCACTTGAAAGTCTAAATACAAGAGTGTGTTGCAGTCATACAATTTTAAATTACATTTACAAGGTAAAACATCACATCCTATGTTTTTATAGTATTTCCAGTGGTGAATGTAATTTACTCATTTCTAAAAACAGACATTTTAAATTTCTGATTTTATTTGCAATTTCCATACTGTACCAACTTTTTCAGATATGGGGTTGTATATACAGTAATTTGATGCCATTGCAATCTTATCAGTCAACATAATGGCAGGGAGAACAGAGCTACTATATTAAGAATAAACATCTCACTCGGTACGTTTCACACACTGTACAACTATAGGAAAGAGACACATTTCTTTAAAAGGGAAGCTTTTCCTAAGTAAAGTTCCCTAAGCCCCATTTACTCACTGCATCAAACTACATTAACAAATGTTGTTAGACATAATGTAGTAAATGTTCAGATGGAATAAATAAAACAAACAATAATGAGATAATAATGAACAATAACAATGTAACTCAATCACGCCAAAAACATGGCCACAAAATCCAAGATCAACTGACTTTTTTACAAGGCAACTTTAGAGGTTAAGTGAAGTGTAGTATCAACTACTGTGGAACTGATATACATGTTACTGTACACCTGCATTTGTGCCTGTTAATAAAATGTGCTCATTAACAAAATGCATGTGGCCAAAATCAACAGTTCATTAAAGCTTATCTATCATAATCATATCTCTGGCAATGTTTCATAACTCTGGGTCAAACAGGCCTAAATATGTCCCTGTCACAGCGCCACCATGTGGAATGTGCTTGTTTGCATACTTATATGGTGATGACTGAACAATGCTCGGGATATGTGAGTATAGGGGTATAATTGTAACATTGTTAGTCATTACATTAATAGACCAGCATCCCCTTGACATGTGTGAAATTCAGTGTCTCATGCAGAGCACTTAACCAATGGCAAACTGCTAGCCATACTAGCCATTAAAATACATTTCTAGTGAAAACAGTAAAAACACACACTCATATACTGTATATAGTGAGACATGATAGTGGCACATTAATAATGTATCTGAAAGTGAGAAATGAAATTAGATGTACTCTTCAGACGTTCAGTAACACCTCTATATGTCAGAGGCCGGGATCATTGTCATTCCAGACAGGTCACGGCAATATATATAGAGAGCGCCATGCAGAGGACACTGTACTGAATTAAGAACATTGTACTTTTAAAGTAGGGCTTTCCAGTTAGGTTGGGTATCATGTCATTTGCAAATGTAACATATTTTCAATGAATCTCTTTAGAATAAAACAACCAGCCTATCTGATGCCTGCCAGCAGATAAACACAAATGTATTCTTTGGACTCTATAGGGTGAAATCCTACCCTAACACCTGGCAGGCTGGCAGGGCAGTATAAATAAAAAGGATTGTGAAATACAAGCTTCTTAGAATTAGGTTATGTTGTCAGGGTTTTGTCTTTTTGTTATATTACCAGGCTTTTGATTTGCATCTCCCGTTTCTATGTATGACAGCTTGGGACCGTCTCTTAAAAATAAGGAGTCAGTCTGTTGTTTTGTCCCTTTCAGAACAGAACACAAGAAGGTCACTCCTTTTTAAACTAAAAAAGGTAGAAAGCTATGATCTTCATTCTGAAGATGCAATGTCAAATGCATTCACGAACATTAAGACTGGTGCAATATTATTAATTTGTTCATTAAACATAAATAAGAAGCTCACACTGTCATGGCCTATATCTCCTACTATTATCACCCTGACAGAAAAGGGTGACTTCATAGCTCTGGATCTTGGGGGTTCAAACTTCCGGATTTTGCGTGTCAAGGTCACACGGGACAAGAAGCAGCCAGTCCAAATGGAGAGCCAGGTCTATGAAACTCCTGATGACATCATCCATGGAAGTGGGACACAGGTAAACAATGCACTGCAATAAACAAAAGAATGTGTACAAATACTATCCAAACTATGAAGACAGATTGATACTTTTGTTGCTCTTTGGTTGCCTATATAACAAATGTTAAAACATTGCACATAATAAAATATTAGAAGCACCCCTCAGAGATTAAGTGAGAAGGGTGCTGTTTTTATTGTGCTAAACATTATTGTTAGTGCTCTACAGTCAGCCATATGGTGCACTGAGTTAAACTCAACCATTCGGTTAACACTGGAAATAAAGACGAGATGTCAATCTTGACCCACATTGACCTCAATGACAACAGCCGGCAGTCGTTTTGTAACATAATAGCCAAAACATTAGAAATCGGTTGAGACTGTGCAACTGGTTGAGGAGGATGTCAGAGAAATGCCTGAAACAGTTGCTGACTGTTAAAACTTTGAGAGAACAGCTGGTGGAGATTGATGTCAACATGTTATATTTTGATTATATAAAATAAGGAAATTATTAACAAATAAGAGGATTTAAATGTCTTATACATGTTCATTTGTGAGCAGTTGTATGTATCTTTTGTGCTTGTAGCTGTTCGACCATGTTGCAGAATGCCTGGGTGACTTCATGGAGAAGCAAAAAATAAAGGATAAAAATCTACCTGTAGGATTTACATTCTCTTTCCCCTGTGCCCAGACCAAACTTAACGAGGTAAGATCAACTTGACTTGCCAACTTTAATATTACATTTCATTTTATTTAAAGAGAAATTATACTGAAATATCAGGGATTATACATTATATATGACATTTTCTTATTGAACAAGATTTTCACGAGGTGAAGGACATTAGTTAATTTTGAAGCATTTAACTATTTATATAGCTAATTATAGATAATACTTTTTTATGTTTTTTTTTCAATATAGAAATTACTGATTGCATATTCTCTTTAAAACATTTCATTTGAAAAAAAAAAGACTTTCCTTAGATTACTTAGTCTACCTTTTATATAAAATAACTACAAGTCTGCAGGGTGAAGCCTTGGGTGGAATAGTAATTAACATAAAATGTCAACATGCCAAGTCTGCCGAACATTAACCTAAGATATGGCCCTTTTAAATCTGCTTGTTTTAATAGGCCGTCTTAGTTACATGGACAAAGAAGTTTAAAGCCAGTGGTGTCGAAGGCGCCGATGTTGTCAAGCTTCTGAACAAAGCCATCAAGAAACAAGGGGTGAGTTGGGTTTTTTAACCTGTTATCTTCCACGTCTAACAAAGACAGAAGAGCTGGAAATTTGAGTTTAATTTGGTTCTAAACGGAATATGCACAATTCCGATGAAATGGTTTTAAAATAGAAATTACTGCACTTATGGTAATTAAATAAATGTATGTTTTCACACTAAAACCTCTTCAGGACTATGAGGCTGATATCATGGCCGTTGTGAATGATACAGTTGGCACCATGATGACCTGTGGATTTGATGATCGTCGATGTGAAGTGGGAATCATTATAGGTAAAGTTACATAAATAATACGATTAGTGAGTTTTTGCCAAATTCACCTTAGATTGCAAAATTATTATAAAGAACTGAGAACAAATCAATCCCACAAACACAAAGAAACTGGTGGGAAGACATATGCTAATATGGCAAGTAATAAAATAACAAAGTAAATAAAGTAATAAAAGCACAAGTGAAATTTCCCTACAAAAGTTGTGTTAAAGTATTTCATATCTCATTTCAGGCACAGGAACCAATGCCTGCTACATGGAGGAACTGCGCCACATTGACCTGGTGGAGGGAGATGAGGGACGTATGTGCATCAATACTGAGTGGGGAGCCTTCGGAGATGATGGCTCTTTGGAGGACATCCGAACAGAATTTGACCGGGAGATTGACAGGGGCTCCATCAACCCAGGAAAGCAGCTGTAAGGCTTTTCATAAAGTAGCACAACAGTTATACTGATTCTCAGAGAATGTGCTATCTTGTATTCATACATTCAAGCTGATAAACTCCTCAAAACTGTTCAACTAAAATATTTGTATATTATACATTTTCAGTTGTCATTACTGAAATATGGCATAAATCAATGTCATTATGGGTTCTACTTTCAACTTAAAAGTTTAAAATTAAAATAATGGGATATGTAGCTATCTGTGTTTGTATGACCTGCAAAGCATCATTAAAAATGCTAATGTGTCATTGCTTGGTCAGATTTGAGAAGATGGCCAGTGGGATGTACATAGGTGAGCTGGTTCGACTTATTCTGGTCAAAATGGCCAAAGAGGGCCTACTGTTTGAAGGACGAATAACTCCTGAGCTTCTCACGAAAGGAAAGATTGAAACAAAGCATGTTTCAGCTATAGAAAAGTAAGTACAGGGGAAACATTCTTACACTACAGAACAGAATACATGTAACAGTAAAAGCTAAAAAACCATACTGTACAACTTTTACTATACAAAATGAAACAAGATAGTTTAGTGGTCTGATTGTAAACCTATGTAATGTAAATGTGCTACTTGAAGGAGCAAGGAGGGGCTGAAGAAATGTATGGAGATCCTGACAAGGCTTGGCGTGGAGCCATCAGATGAGGACTGCCTGGCTGTGCAGCATGTGTGCACCATTGTTTCCTTCCGCTCAGCAAACCTCATCTCTGCCACTCTGGGCGGCATCCTGACCAGACTGAAAGACAACAAGGGAGTGGGGCGCCTTCGCACCACAGTGGGCATTGACGGCTCGCTCTACAAGATGCACCCTCAGTGAGTATTCCACTGAAGGAGGAGCAGGTCAGGGGGCTAGTGCTGGACAACACGTTTCATTTGTCCTCTAAACCTTGTGTGCTCTCTGGACAGATATGCCCGCCGGCTGCACAAGACAGTGCGCCGCTTGGTCCCGGACTCCGATGTCCGCTTTCTGCTGTCTGAGAGTGGCAGCGCTAAGGGCGCTGCCATGGTGACGGCGGTGGCTTACCGCTTGGCTGACCAGGCACGGCAGATCCAGCAGACCCTGGCAGAGTTCCGCCTCACTAAAGCACAGTTGTTGGAGGTGAAGAAGAGGATGAGGGCAGAGATCGAGAGGGGCCTGAAGAAGGACACCCACAAGGATGCCACAGTCAAAATGTTGCCCACATTTGTAAGGAGTACACCAGATGGAACAGGTGATCATTTCTTTATCACTTCACTTTTACAGAACGTTCAATGTACTCATTTCTGTTTCCACAAAGGTTTTGCTTCTGCAATATCTGAGCTGTAGACTTTGTACATACTGTAACTGTTAAGATCGAACAGATGTTAAATGAGGCGCAAAGCAAGCAAGGACAAGTGAAGCATGGTACTGGCTCAACTCAACTCGCCTTTTTCGGGTTTCGATAGTTGTGGATTGTGTGATAGCATGATTTGGTTTTGTCATTTTACAGAAAACGGAGATTTCCTTGCTCTGGATCTGGGAGGAACAAACTTCCGTGTGCTTCTGGTCAAGATTCGCAGTGGGAAGAAGCGAACAGTGGAGATGCATAACAAAATTTATGCCATCCCTATTGAAGTCATGCAGGGCACAGGAGAAGAGGTGCCTTCTTGCTGTGCTCCCACAACCATCATTGCAATTGTTCTCTTAGATATTGTAATATACCAACTGAATATCAAAGTGGAAAGTGGCATGGATGAATACTATGGGTGAATGCATTATTAAATAATGGGCGTTTACACTACATTACAGCTACCTATAATGCTTATTGTATAGGTGGCTGTATTGCAGCATTAAGGAAACAATCTTGATGGTTTGGCATTGCTGTACTGATGAACGAACCCAGTTTTACTTGCTTTAATGTAACTGGGGCATCAAAAGGAAAGCCATAGAATGATCTATTAAAATTTTAATCGTATCATAGTCAAAAATATCTTAATAGTAAAACTAAATCTTGTTTGATTTTCAGCTGTTTGACCACATTGTGCACTGTATATCTGACTTCCTGGACTACATGGGAATGAAGAGTGCCCGCCTGCCCCTCGGTTTTACCTTCTCCTTCCCCTGCCATCAGACGAGTCTGGATGCAGTATGTTCTCTCTCAGTGAACCCCTAGATAACTAAATTATTATCAGCTATGATGATCCTTACTTTAAATTGTAATGTATATTTATATAGTGCTGCGTGAATTATAGGGTACCCTCGTTAACTGGACCAAAGGCTTCAAAGCCACCGACTGCGAAGGGGAAGATGTTGTGGAGCTTCTACGGGAGGGCATCAAAAGGAAGGAGGTAATAAACAATATGAAATAAATCAGTACCATAATTCAAATGATGCCACTGCATCAGAGAGTACTTTATATTCAACTGACAATAACTGTATTCATCATTGACAACACATAAAACATCTCAATCCTCTGAATCTTTGCCTACACAGAAGAAAATCTCTTCTGCTACTTCCAATTAAGCAGCAATTTTTCAAAACATTTATGGTCAGCCGATGGCCACAATAGATTTTTACTGTTTTAACTCTAACGCGGATATAATCTATCTTGCTTTAGTATATTGTGTAGTACAGTACATTTATTTATTCATGTACCTTTACAATAAGAAAAGAACATCAATTTGTTTTCTTGGTAAGGGTTTTCATAAGCTATCCCTTTTCTGTTGATTTATTGATTTCCTCCTTATAGATGGAGGATCCTGTAAGTATTAACTGAAAGTGAATTGTTAAACCACAGGTAAAGCAGAGGCTGGTACAGAGATGTGTGCTAATCTGTCTTTAATAATAGCATGAAAAAACTGGAAAACCTGATTACGCTTGCGGAGAATTTATGTTTATTGTTATTATAATTAGAATGATTATTCCACACACTGCACGTTTTTTAAGGTAACTTTAAAGTTTACCACTAATGCCACATCAGTGGGACCTTTAAACAGTCATTATTCATACAATCCTCCTGTGGCTGTTTTGGAATTAGAATGAAGGAAATGTTTGAGATCATCCTTTAATGAAAATAATTTAATTACATTTGTGCATGGCTTACCATGTACCAATTAATAAAACATTACCTAATTTTTGCAGTAGTAATGATAAACGAAAGATGAAACAAACCTTTTGGAACACAAAAGAAACTAAATCTATGATGCATTGAATGACTGCATTGTAATTGAATGCATGATTGTTGTGTGAAGGGTGATATGGATTTAGATGACAAACAAATTTGTTTTTTATATTATTGCAATATACAGTACTCAATTTGTTTAACTTGAAATTACTATTAATTATTATCTAATTATAATTACTATCTTGTGTCTTCTTTCTGCACATAGGAGTTTGACCTGGATGTGGTTGCCATAGTGAACGACACAGTGGGGACAATGATGACTTGTGCGTATGAAGAACCCAGCTGTGAGGTGGGGCTTATTGCAGGTAGGTTCCACTGCTTTAGGCTATTGCTCCATTTTTCATTTTTGCTATGTTTTTATTTTAATTAGGTTGTTCAGTTGACCTCCTTAGACCACTGGGTGAGCAGATATGGGTTAACCTGTGAATGGGCCAGTATGGGTTTGAGCCCCGTAATTGGCCTACATGCGAGTATCTTTATTAAGAAAGCCTAACCCCTCTCTGCTCCTTGTAATATTTGTAACTGTACTCACTGTAAGTCAATTAAAGAGCGTGCTACGTAATTTGAATTTGATACAACAAACCTGTGCCCTCTGGGTAATATGGTAATGTGGCAATTGTGTTTTCTACAGTACATCTACAGTGCAGATATCGATTCTCAATTTCTTTTTAACCATGGACTCTAAAAAGCTTGGGGTCTGAACCTGTAATAAAGTTTTACAATTTTTATCCTGGGTGCATCTAAAATGCATTCTTCTTTTCAGGGACGGGCAGTAACGCTTGTTACATGGAGGAGATGAAGAACATAGAAACAGTGGAAGGAAGCGAAGGCCGCATGTGTGTTAACATGGAGTGGGGTGCGTTTGGAGACAACGGCTGCTTGGATGACATCAGGACGCAGTATGACCGTGCTGTGGATGAGAACTCGCTAAACGAGGGCAAACAACGGTGTGGGAGGCCCTTTTCAATCTCTTTCATTTACCACACATTTTCCAAGCTCCTATATTTTAAACAATGTATGTAATACTGTGCTGACAGATTTAGCTATCTAGCTAGCTATTTAGCTTTTTTGCTACCCAAGGACAACTCGGTTAAAGTAACTCTATTTGACTTTCTGTTACTACAGTAGATGTCACACTAACCCCACCAGCATCTCAGACCAAGACAAATGCTTGGGCCACACACACTCACTAACATGCACTGGGCTGACTAAGAAAACAAATATAATAATACACTTTATTGATAGAGCACATTTAAAACCTTTGAAAAAATGGACAGAACAAAGCAGAAAAATCTGTCAATTAAAAGAAAATTAAAGGTTAGGAAATATGAGAAGAAAAGAACAGAGGAGCATGGATTAAAACACGCACAGAGGGACTGTGATGTTATTCAGTGCTCAGGATGCCATTATTCCACTATATTTTTATAAAATATTTGTTGCTGCTATATTATGTTTAAAATATGGTATTTACCTGCACTACTAGCTATAAGTTAGCAATAGATGTATTTTCAAGAATGCGCTCCTGTGATTTGCATGTTGGATCATATGTTAGAATTAGTCCCAATTAGTATACATTATGACTCTAGATCACATTTTAAAGGGAAGTATAGAAATGAAAAATAATATTTCTAGTGGAAAATTGTTAAATTAAATAACTAAATAATAAATAAATAAAAAACTGCTCAATACTAGATCAAAATTAGTTTATAACTAAGGACAAGCAAAATTTTTGAGTGAAGGGGTACTTAAAGAACATCGGGCCTCATTCAACAACCGTTCTTAAGAATAAATTGGTTCATAAACCCCACTTACGCAGTTTTCACGAAGATTCTGGCATTCACCAATGTTTTCTTATTTGGGATTTGTTCTTAGGTAAGAACAGAATATACGAGCACTCTTACGCACAATTGAGAGCTGATTGAAAACAAGTAGTTTACCCTTAGTCAGCTCTAATTAAACATTTTATATTTCTGTCCTTTATCATTTTTAACTAATTATTGTCATTATGTTACACATAAATAGGTGTGTTTGTCTGTGTTAATAAATACACACCACAGTTATACTTACACGCTCATTTGTGAAGCACTTTCAATTGCTGTTGTGTATGAATTGTGCTAAGCATATCTAAATAAATTTGCCTTACTTCGCTTTTAATTCAGATCAAATATGTTAACGGAGAACCTTGCCATCCAATAATACGTGATTGATCATGCCACCGCGTCATTTCGACATTTCTCATTCTCATTCTCATTTCTCATTTCGACAAGTGTGCACACGGAGCGTTTACCTATGCTAAACAGGACCAACACGCACGAGCTTTCAACGTACAAAGACATTGGGATTCATCATTCTAAGAAAGCACCTGCGAGCAATTTCTTAAAAACAAATTTAAGAAACTTAAGATATTGGTGAATGAGGCCCATTGCCTGTTAAACTGTGGCAAGTCCTCCTTGTGTGATGGTCCCTGTCTTCCTGTCCTCCAGTATGTTCACATTAGAACAGTCACACTGTGTATGCTACAGCGCACATAAGATTGCTTAGTGTATTCCCAGCCAACACCAACTAAAATAAACCTTGGAAAACAACCGTTTATCTGGTTGAAATAATAATAGACCAAAAAAAAGATAATAAGAAAAGATCAAAAGTATTATGTTCATACGATAACTCAATGAATTCTCTTGTCTACGTGTATAACAGATATGAGAAGATGTGCAGTGGCATGTACCTGGGAGAGATTGTTAGGAACATTCTTATTGACTTGACCAAGCGTGGCTTCCTGTTCCGAGGACAGATCTCTGAGACACTGAAGACAAGGGGCATCTTTGAGACCAAGTTCCTGTCCCAGATTGAGAGGTAAACACACTGAACATAGCTTACAATTGATTGTTTAACATATGGGTTATCACTGGTGCATACAATATATGCACAGCCACTTTCAATGAGTGCATAACAAATTAAGCTTAAATTTGGTAGTGTGTAAGATTTATGTATTTTATAACGTCCACTTGGAGAGTATATTTATATGTAAAGTGCATACCTGAGCAGAATTAGTATTCTGTCGTTTTTAGAGACATTTTATTTGGATTCAAATCCAGTACATAATTAGAAAAGCAAATCACACATACAAATGTATGTGCATTGTATGCCTGTTACAGGGACACAATGCCCTACCTGTCTAATATACAAACTCTCCCACTTGATATGTAGTCTAAAAAGTGTCTATTTATCATGTTCATAATCACAGGTATTGCTTGAAAGAAACAGTTTTTATTATCAATATTCCAAGCATTTATCACAATAATGTAGCTTGCTCTAGTGAATAGAAGACAGAGGTGATAAACAGAGTCAACTAATGTTATAAATGTAAGCCTACCTTAGCCTCTTGGAACAGCTGTGAGGTATCCAGTGACCTGACTGCTGTTGGCTGACCTTTGACCCTCTCTCCTCCCCCCACCCATAGCGATCGCCTGGCTCTGCTGCAGGTCAGGGCTATCCTGCAGGGGCTGGGGCTGGACAGCACCTGTGATGACAGTATTATCGTCAAGGAGGTGTGTGGCACAGTGTCGCGACGTGCCGCTCAGATATGCGGTGCCGGCATGGCCGCAGTCGTGGACAAGATCCGTGAGAATAGGGGTCTGGACCACTTGGACATTACAGTGGGAGTTGATGGCACGCTGTACAAGCTGCATCCACAGTAAGGATTCAGATCAGAAACACTGAATTTGTGTGTACATGATGAATGTCTGACATGATGTATGGCTGTCACTACTGTGTTACCGTCATCAAGCAGGAACAGATCTAATCATGTTTTTGTTTAATCACTTGTTTACATGTATCGGCTCTCCTTTTAATTTGAATCTTAATTTGAATTGGATCCAGGGTAGAGGCAGTGGCAACAGATAAATTAACAATTAAAGTTCTTAACAGGTGACTGGAACACCTTTAGCCAATCAGGCATCGTTATGATTATCATACACATGCATGCACTACCAACTAAATGTTTTGGCCTAGCTATTTTCTGAAAGGCTGCAAATGTCGTGTTTCTATTGCTTTCTAAACTTACTAAAGTATGTGAAATGTGAAACTTGAAATCAGGATGTTCTCACAAGGCTAATATTTATATTGACCTCAGAAACAAACTGGGCCTTGAACTAGTTTTCCCTTTCTCCTCCCGCAGCTTCTCCCGAATCTTCCACCAGACAGTGAAGGATCTCGCCCCCAAATGTGATGTCAATTTCCTGCTGTCTGAAGACGGCAGTGGCAAAGGGGCTGCCCTCATCACTGCAGTGGGCTGCCGTCAGAGAGAGCAGGAAGCTCAGCAGCACTGAAGGGTGCCTTTACCAACACCGTGATCTGAACATTCATACGGACCTTCACTCACCGCACTGTCCCTTTGTCCATGTCCCTTTGGCAGCCGTGATTCCACACCTTGCCCGCTTGCCAGCTCCTCCCACAACCAGAGCAAACATACCACATAGGCACAGGGAATAAAAACAGCATACCAAAATATTTATACTGCACAATGAGGTTTATTATTTCAATGTTTGTATATTTTTCTTAATAGCTTGTTGTTGCTAAATGTTTAGGTGTGCAATATTTGTCTATTGCTAATTTAATTTTTATATGGAGAAAATAATGTATTTATACAGCTAGGCCCATTTTTACTCCCAGATGTCATTAGTTGTTCACACCATAAATCATTATCTGAAATTACAAGAGGTGCACAGAACAACTTCAAAATTATTCTAGAATACAATTATTTCAAGGGTTGAAATAACTCTGGTCCAGATAACACAAAAACGGCTCACTGCATAGGGCTGAATGCGAGAGTCACGGCTGTTAAAATTTTCATTTACTAAATGTTCACACAATGTGTTAAACTACTAACTAATTTTGTGTATGTCAATGTAAGTCAGCAGTAACATTATTATTAGTCCTGAAAAGCTGCTAGGATAAAATCACCCCAGTGGAAATATTATCAGATATTGTTGCTTATGTGTGAAGTACTGTATTTTAGGTAGTGTGTTAATCTCATCTCTTGATAAATATGTAAAAAATAATAAATGTTTATTGACCCCAAGAAAAGAGTGGATACTATGAGCGCTTTTGTCTGCAATTGTTGAGTGTACTGTAATATGATCTGTAGCGTTCAATGTCCAAATCTGTATGGGGTGCATGCCTTACACCGAGATAAAAGTAGTCTACTGGATCCTCTCTTTTCTACATCAGTCTAGATTTGTGATAAAAGCAGTGAAATGTGAATTCATTAAATTATATTTTGTTGTGTTGTAAATCAAGTAGTGTCGTTTATTTTTACTATCCAGAGGGGTATGTTTATGTAATACAAATGGTCTAAATAGGGAAATTGAGAGATTGATCAAAATCAACATCTTATTCAAGATGAAGTGATGCTTGATGATTCTAAATGTTACAATGTAGAATAATTCAAAGTTTCAGTGTGTGCTTGAAGACTGCAAGGAAAACATTAAGCAAAAGTACACGGAGTAAATACCAACACAGGCTACAGAACCAACATTCTGCAAGTCTGCAACCAGCCACTGTTCTGCACACTGCAGCACAAACTCGAGGGATACGCCTGTGAACATAGTTGCTAGCTGGCTGTCATTTCTTTGTTTACAATGCATGCACAGCCATCTCTAAAATCGTCAACCACCGACTTGTCATTCCATGTTTCAGGTATGTATTCAACATGAGAACAAAATGCATTGACAATATAACTGTCAGCGACTGGGGTCAAAGACGCTCCGTGCAAAAAAAGGGTGTTAGCTGGTTAACTGCCAGGCTAACTCTGCTAGTTTTGCCTGTGCCTTTAATATGTAATAGCTAGCCTGCTAGCATTGCTTTGACGCTTGGAAGCTAGCTTCGGTATTTGTTTTAAAATAAGATCTACAGTTTGCCAGTTATTGCTCGAGATTTGACAGTTTCACGTTAGCTTTCTCTTTTAAGATGAGCTTAATTTGCACAAATTCCTTTATGCATTTTGTGGAAATGTGTCCCGTCAAGTACTAGCTCTCATTAGCAACCTAGCATTAACATATTCCTTTGGTACTCTAGAGCTAACATGGGCTAGTTAGATATACGTTAACACGAACTGACCTCTAATGTTTTACAAGGATTGCGTTTTCATTTAACGGTGTCTTACTCATTGTGTTGATGCTTATATATTTACTTACAGTTAAAGAAACATAAGAATAGCAGTAGCGGCCACCTACTGTGCTAGTATAAAAAAACGGACGTGTCTCATGCACGGCACATGCTGCACATCGTTTAATCAGTGCAGGTGTTCTACTTCTCCAGGTGCGCGCATAATTATTTTCGACTATATCATTTGTATCTGCTTAGCTAATGGTAAAGTACCTGTGGCTAAGTCGAAGTTGCCTTTAAACAAAATGAAATGCTTTTGCGTTCTGCAGAGAACATGTATTTTCCTTGTAAAAATGTATTTATAAATACTTTATATACTATAGCCTATGGTTTTTACCTTAATGTTTACCAACATTTTATTTAATTACCGATAGCCTGTGTTAAATTCCAACAGGGCTTTTACAGATTTAGTGAAGATCAGGAGAAGACACTTTTAATTCCCTACCTCAAGGAAACAAGGAAAACTTTATTCACCTGAAATTGTACGCCACACCCCTCCCTCCCCCCCCCCCCACCAGACTGATGACCGACTGAACGTGAGCCGGTCTCACCGTGGCCTATGCACGGTACCCGTTTCCCTCCCTGCCCTCAGCACTCCTCAAACTGACGCAGAACCAGAGACACTTCCCTCCCCTCCCCCACTCCCAGCCTGTCCCCAGCGGGCCGCAGCCGCCTCCCGCGATGGCGTCCGGCACGGAGACCGTGCACTACATTCACCTGCACAATTCCAGCCAGTCAGTGCTGGAGGCTCTGCGCACCCAGCGGCGCGAGGGGCTCTTCTGCGACGTGACCGTGCGGATCCACGATGCCTCGCTGCGGGCCCACGCCTGCGTGCTGGCCGCCGGCAGCCCCTTCTTCCAGGACAAGCTGCTGCTGGGCCACTCTGAGATCTCCGTGCCGCCCCTGGTGCCGGCCGAGACGGTGAAGCAGCTGGTGGACTTCATGTACAGCGGCTCCCTGGTGGTGCTGCAGTCCCAGGCGCTGTGCATCCTGACGGCTGCCAGCATCCTGCAGATCAAGACCGTCATCGACGAGTGCACCCAGATCATCTCCCAGAGGAAGGCAGCGGCCGCCGCCGCCGCCGCCGTCGGGGGGAGCATGCTGGGCGGCGTCCTGCCCAAGCAGGAGGAGCGTGGCGGGAGCAAAGGGAGGGAGAGCGGTGGCGCGGGGGGGAGCTGTGCGGGAGGCAGCGGGGGTCCGGCGGGCGCGGCCGGCGGCTACCCCAACTTCTCTAACTTCATGGCGGAGTGCGGCGCCGGCAACATGGGTGCCGGCGTCGCCGCTAGCGACAGCGGCCCGGGCCCCCTGGAGCAGGGCGGCGCCCAGGGCGTGGGCCTGCTGGCCCTGGGGGACATGGGCCCCGGGGCGCTGTGCGGTGCCGACCCCGTCCTCATGAAGCAGAGCTCCAGTTGCACTCAGGACGTCCGGTACAAGCTCCGGGACCTGTTAGCGCAGACGGCTAATGGCACCGCCGGCACCGCCGCCGCGGGCTGCCCATCCACCGTGGGCAGCGTGGACAGCATCGGCAGGGACAGTCTCCGTAGCAACGCCACCGACCTGTCGGACGACCTGGTGATGGAGCGGTACAGCGAAGAGGAGGAGCTGGACGGACGGGAGCGCGGGAGGGACGGCGATCGAGACAGGGGGGCGGGACACAGCCGCAAGCAGAGACAGCCACTGAGACTCCAGGTAGGCGGGGGGTGGGGGTTGCCATGGTTACGGTGTTTCAGGCACCCGGAGCTGCATCCGTGTGCTGTTCTTTGTTGTTGTTATTTATTTTCTCCCTGCTTTGTGCTTTCTTCCTCCCTCTCCCTCTGTGTATTGAGCTGAATGTCTCTGAATGCAGCTAACACATTGGAGAGAAACTTTATATTTGCCAGTTGCTTATTCAATAGACTTTCCCATAGTTCATATTATTAGTGCCTTAATGCCACAATGCACTGACTAGCACTGTAAGCATCTTTTATGAGCCCAGTGTGTTTGTCTGAAATGTCTGCAAAATGTTCCCGCCGTAGGTTCTGGGAGAGGGGGTGGTGATAAAAGACGAAGGTGTGCAGGACTCTGATGGAGCTGTGTACGCCTTGGAGGACGGGAGACGGGATGGAGGGCAGCAGGGCACCCAGGACTCCATGGCAGGCTTTGGGCAGGTGGGCATTGCTCTGTCCCTAAGTAGGATGACAGTGACAGCTTCAACGATATGTTGGAACGATCTTTATTTCCCTTCTTTTGTCCAATAAGGCCACATTTGATAGAACTAAAATGTAACAATTAACTCTGATTCTGTATCATTTTTACGAAGCCGATATGATTTGTTTTTATTCTGTATCTAAATCTAAAAAAATCTTTTGTTTGGTAAGAATCATTCTGTTCTGTTTCTCTCAAGGCTCATAATGAGCAGAACAATATAATGCAGTATGCCTAGGATGCAGTCTGGTGCACCCTACAGACTGTACATGGAACATCTGCTACAACGTCACATGGTTTCAGCTTTGCCTGTGCATGTTTTCCAAAGAACTGCGTAGGAAGCCTGTCCTTTATAGAATGTGCATAATTCTTTTCCCTCCTAATTTTCTTTGATGTGTGGCATGCAAAAGGTGGTACCAAGCATCACCTTCTTATTGTGGAGCATGGGTTAAAAACACTGGACTGGATATAGGATAGATCTCTAATATGTGTGTGTGTGTGTTTGTTCTAGGATTTCTATGATGAACAGGGAGTGTTTTCTGATAGTTTCTGGTCCCAGAGTGAGCCTCCTCAGGCCATGACCTTTAACGCTAGAGGAAGGGTCAACAAGCCCCTGACTCCACCCCCAACCACTCAGTCTATCAACAACCAGGTGGGTGCATTATCACTGCATCATGGTTTTACTAGTAATCACACTTTATCTGCAGTGTGTTTGTGTCTTCAAAATAGCACACAATATTGTAACAAACAAGACATTTTATAAATGAAACCCTTTTATGGGAATTCTGGCCAATTGCGGACTTCATCCTAACTGTGGCAATTGGTCGACCAAAATCGAATAAGGTAAAAGTATTCCGTTTGGGAGAATTCTACTGTAGATTATATTTGAAGAAAACAGGACCATCCAAAAACACTCTCTTTAACTCAACCAAAATGTGCTCCTTTGAAGGACAGCCCAGGAGAGATTAAGCATAAGTCACATTGCACAGTATGCTGTAGAGGGATGTGCCATAATGGGCCACATGCATGTGCTGCAATAAACAAGGGGATTACAGTACTTCCCACAGTATCCTGTCAACAGCTTGAGGTCTCAAACATGTAGAATATTGAGAAGAGCAACTGAGAAAGCAGTTAATTAGGATATGAAGTATGTCATGTAAGGATTTTGGTTTACGCTTCTTTTTCCAGCTCCTATTCCAGTACCCAGTGAGTCAGTCACAGCCAGCACCGTACTTTGTGGGCGGGTCTATGAGCGGGATTGACAGCATGGCAGTTTCTGAGCCCAGTCAACAGGCTCCGCCCCCAACAGCAATGACCCCTGCCCCTGCTCCCACCACTTCCTCCTGCTCTGCAGGCCCCTCCCCTTCCTCCCAGGGATCTGAGACCTCGTTCGACTGCACACACTGTGGCAAATCGTTACGTTCCAGAAAGAACTACAGCAAGCACATGTTCATCCACTCTGGTACGACTCTGCTTAGTCTTGTTCTTTGCTTCAGTAATAACAAAATAATACCAATCATAAGCTTTATTTGGAGAAAGAAAATATAGCAGAACACATTAAAACAAAATCACATTTGACAGTATTTTAATGAACATAATGGTTATATCTCACAGACCCCCACAAAACATGTTGTGGCCTGCCAGGGGGTCCTTACCCCCCTTGGTAAGAACCACGGGACTATAGTCACTTTACCAGCGTTTTCTGTGTGTGTGTGTGTGTGCTCAGGTCAAAAACCTCACCAGTGCTCCATCTGCTGGCGCTCCTTCTCCCTGCGCGACTACCTCCTCAAGCACATGGTGGTGCACACGGGCGTGCGGGCCTTCCAGTGCACGGTGTGTGGCAAGCGCTTCACCCAGAAGAGCTCGCTCAACGTGCACATGCGCACGCACCGCGCCGAGCGCACCTTCCAGTGCAGCGTGTGCCACCGGGCCTTCACGCACCGCACCCTGCTGGAGCGCCACGCCTTGCAGCACGCCCACCACCCCCCCCAGGGCCCGGAGCAGGGCCGGGGCTCTGCCATGACCTCACCCACCAAGCATAGCCCCTCGGCACTGGGAGGGCCCTCAGGTATGGCTGGCCCTGGTGGCATAGTAGGCACCATGGCCAACATGAGCAGCCATGGAGCGTCCACCACATAGAGAGAGGGAGAGCGTGGGGAACCAAGCCTCACTTGGTCCTAGCCGCCTTGTTGATGTGTGCTGCTGAAGGTTTGACTGTTCGGGACACTATGGGAATGCAACGTACACCCGCTGTACTTCTTAACATGTTTCCTACATTGGTGTGGGGCGGAGAGAGTGTCTGGGTCTGGAAAACGTTAACTATGAACATATAGAAAACCATAATTCAGTCAAATAATGAAAGTGGTAGTGTCTTAGGTTATGTGATTTCCAATGTATTTTAAACCCTCCCTGTTTAGGCATGGTATTTCTATATACTGTATGATGTATACATGCAGAATACCTGAGCATGGTCAAGCTCACGCCCACTACTGTTCACTGTGCGTGTGTGTGCGCGTGTGTGTGCGCGTGTGTGCGCGCGTGTGTGTGGGTGTGTGTGTGGGTAAAGGGACTCTGTAGGGACTCTACCCCATCTGGCCAATTAATACAAACTACCACTTTCAATTTATATAAATGCCCATTTTAAAATTAAAAATATGTAGGAATATTGTTAAGACGTATATAAGAATATTAGACAGTATATACAGTACTATGTAAAAAAAACAACATTATATTAAAGCTATTAATCTGTATAGTGTTTGCAGTACACTATTTAACCAAGTAAACACAAAGTACATTGTGTGTATTTAGTTACATTTCTTTTATGAGCATATAAACACTTATTGTCCAGATAAATAGCTTTAAACATAACTTAATTAGATGGCCAATGACTTTTGCACAGTACTGTAGATATATATCACATAGAGTCACCAAAGAGGTTAGGATAATAGGGCAGGTTTAAGTGTGGATTGCAGCAGGGATTTACAGATGCTCAGTGGAGTCCGGTAAAGGTGTAGCAGTCAGGAGACATTGAGGATTGAGCTCAATTTGTAAGAAATTGTCAAGTGATTGTTCAGTGCACACAGTGACAGAACCGCCGCTCTAGAGATTTTAAATTATTCTCAATTAGACATAACATTATGTACAATTGCAAAAGCTTGTGAATTTTGATGGGTGCACCTGAATTAATTTGTGTGGGAAAGAAATTGAGCTTAGGGTTTGGTAACTAATGAGAAAGTGAAGAAGAACGTAGATATTGTGTAGAAATATACATGAACGTTTTACACAAACATCCTGGCACCATGATCGTATGTGGGTCAGGGTAGATTGTTTTCAGGAGGACATTCACAACAAGCCTCATTCAAATGGAATGTCCTATGGGCTGTCACCATACAATTATCACATGTCATCAACTGGAGACAGGCATACATTTAGTGTTCAGCGTCGTAGACATATCGTCCCTCTAGAAACGGAACAACAAACTTTTTACGCCAAGTAGAGGGAGATTTAACTGGGTTAAACCTTTCGCTCTTGAACGTGGATCTTTCCCAGGTGGTGTGAAGAGAGTCATAAGCTACGTTCAGACTGCAGGATCCATCGCTCATCAAACTGTTTACGTCAGCTCTACAATGTAATGCATATCTGTTATGAATACAAACATAAGCACACACAGGATTACTAGAGGCTTCTATCCCTCTTAGGTTTGGGCAGCCATCACCTTTATCACGGCGTCTGTAATTTGATATAATATCAAGTTATTTGTATGTAGTGTTTTTTTTGTGGAAATTCAAAAAACTAGTTTCGTTATGTGTGCACTTTTTTTTAATGTTCTTGTTTTTCTAACGTATTATCTTAATTCAAGGCCTTTCCCTGAACAGCTATAATGTCATGTACTCCACTGTGCCTCTACTTATTTGTGCTGAATATGTTTTTTTGGCATTTTGTAATTTAGGAGACACCGATTATGGAAATTACAATAAGAATTTGTCAATAGTAGATGCACCGGCCATACATTAACGTCATTGTTAGTTAAGCAGCATGTTAGCAAATCATTGGTAAAGACCTTAACTCAACTAGAACTAGAACTGTTATTATGTATTTGATTTCTTAGCAAGTTGCATCAGCAGTTATAAGGTAAGAGCTAGAACAACAAGTTTGAAGCAGCCATAAGATAAGAGCTAGTTACAACTAGATTTATATCTTGGATTTTGTTTTGTTTTTAAACAGCAATTAAGGATAGTATAATTCATATGTTGACTATAAGGTGGTCTGCGGACAAGAAGCTCAGGTGGACTCAAAAATGAGTCTTGTAGGTAAAGCAAGTATGTACGTTTGTTGAAGCCATTACTCACTGCCTTAGCCTGCATACGTCTTGAGACGCAATGGACAGTAAGTCGTTATTTGAAAACAAACCAGATTGTCAAGCATGAGTTCAACACCACAGGAAGTTTGATCAGACTCACGAGTGCACTTTGGATCTCGGACCACATGCAAACACAACCCTTAATTTGGGCAACTTTTCAGACGGAGTCTGAATGTAACCGAGGAGTTGGAAAAAATGGCACTCCTAGCAGCTACATAAGCTGTGGACTGATTTGAAATACACAAGATCTGTGTCGTGGGGAAAACTGAACTGGGACACTGCTGAGCTGCAGTCTGAACGTAGCATTAGAGCACTCTGGAATCTGGGGGGAATGAAACCCATCATCCGTTAGACAGCTGTGTACCATTTTACAGACACCACAGGTTGGCCCTGGTATCATATACCTCAAAACAGGATGAGCCTTCTGCGGCTTAAAGGACACTACTTGTCATTTGAAATGTTTGGAAACATTTCTGCATGTTTTAAACACACACACACACACACACACACACACACACACACACACACACACACACACACACACACACATACCTACAATTACCTCTGTGGTCCAAAGACAGGCATTATGCTTCTGATATTTTAAGCTACATCAAAAGTAAAAACTGAAAGCTAAAATAGATTTGTTTACTAAAAAAAACATGCTAAAGAAATCAATGTAAAAATTGTGTACATCGCTGTTAGATTTGCTATTTGTTGCTAATGTGATACTTTAATGCAGAATTAAGATAGACCATTAAAAATAACTTTATAAAGTGAAAGAGCCATTCAAACTAAGTTAAACTTAGTTGAATAATCATGACAAATCAATGAATTTTATCAGGTTCTTATTGAGCGTGTTCTACAGTAGGTTGTTTTTGGGGCTGTGGTCAATAAGTGGGAATGCTTTGTTGTGAAAAGAGAGGTTATTTTATTTTTTGTTTTAGTCAAACTAAATGAACAAGAAAAAAGTACAATCACCCCAACAAGTTTTGACCAAGTCAAAGCAGTGGTAATGCTAGTTATCACATTAATATTTATTATTACAATTTGATCTTTCTATGCACAATTAAGTTTGCACATTATGTTGTTTAGACATAGATGTGCATGATAGTCTTGGCCTGGGTGTTTGATTCACAGCCAGAAGTTTGTGGGAGGCAAGATTCCTAACTGCTCCTTTTAGTAATTGTAAAAACTAGTAATTACTCATTGTACTTCACTTTAGATAAAAGCATCTGCTGCTGCAAATTACCTAATTCTAAAATGTTCTCCCCTAAAATATGTTGGCTAATAGGATCTTTTCCCTATGGCCCACCTAAAAGGTGACCTTAAACCCATTTGCCATTTCATATTTAATAATACAATAATTGTATGAAATGAATGAGCATACTAAAATGAATTCCCCAAAAGCTGAAACACGATGCTCTGCCATACATTTGCTATATAACCAGTATTACACTGTTCTGAAGTTTGACTTTTCCTTAGCAATGAAAGTTTTAATGCATTTTGTCTGAGGCGGACCCTTGTACAGTACTGTAATATGTGTGCTTTAAATCCGTGTCAGCGCATTGTAACGTACTGTGTAATGCCTTTTTTTGTGTTTGAGGGGAAGTGAACATTGTCAATTTTTTACATTAATATTTCTTTAAGAGAAGTGAAATATGTCATACAAGTCATTTTATATAAGCACTGGTCATCGTAAACCACATCTTTTATGTATTAAGAGACTAAAGGCATGGTTTAACTTTTTATGAAATAGGTGTTGTATTCAATTAATTAACTGAATTTTCAAAGTGATTTCAATGATTTTTTTTTTCTCCAAATAAAGTCTTATGGCTGCAAGCCAAACAGTTGTCCTGCATCATATTTTTTTAAATGAAAGACCATGACCCTCATGTACATGTTATTGTGTTGGCATAACCCCAACATATGCAGTACACTATAGGATATACACTACACATCAATGACAAACATGATGTTCTCTTTTCCTACCTCAAGAACATTTAGTACTGTAGCAGGTGGTTATTTGACTGGATTCCTCAATTAATTTACTAATTAACTAACTTACATGATCTGCATATTTATTTTAGACTCGATTTTTTTTTTCTTGGGGCCTAAAGATAATGAGCCCCAGCCTTTGAAGGACTCGCTGGCTGGGGCTGAACTCTGGCCAGAAGGCATCTGTCTCTGGACAACATCTGTTCCTGTTACTCTCTTTCTCCCAGCATGCCATGGGCTGTGCAGCCTCTCCCAAAGGTGTCCTTTTGTATGCCCCCTTTGTCAATTCCATCATTGTCTGCTGAAGTCTGTTGCCATGATGCTGTGAGGTTATAAAGCACTGCAGATTTACAGTTATGTATATATGTCATTTATAACCTATACAATCAGCGTCTTTGTGTTAAAAACAATTAATAAAACTCAGTTTAGAGAGTCAGAACACCTAACAAGGTTTGGTTGTAATTGGCTGTTTAATTTACAGATTGACAATTTTATTATATATAACAACTTGTAGAAGTAACTTTTGAAAATGTAGAAAGTTTCTAGTGTCTGAAAGAGATTGGCAAAAGGTTGACAACCCTTTACATTTACCAAAGTTAACAGGTTAAGAGACATTACCTGACTTGTCCTTTAGGAGTTATTGTGGCAGTGCTAAATGAAGTAGTGCTGGGAACAGTGTTTTTCTTTTTATAAATACATCCCCCACCCCCACCCGTCTCCAGGGAGATCAGTTCAAACTGCTGGCAGAAGCCTACAGTGTCTGCATAGAATGGCCCAGCAAGGGGTAACCAGGGGATGATGACAGATGCTACTGATTAACTTTGCTCACAGACTGCAAAAGAAGTACTTTGAATGACCAAATCAAGGTGACACATGACACAAAGTACGGTTTAATAATATTTATTTGGAAAAATAGTAGCTAATTCCTTCATTCACAAACAGCAAAGGAGACAGTAGCATAACAATTTGTACAATCCCTCTTAAATAATTCATAGAAAGTCCCATTGACCTGAAGTGCCTTTGCAAATATTAAAACAAACTTAAATAATCATAACATCACAAATATACAATAATAAAAAATAAAAATAAAGCAAACTCATTAAATTAACTTAAATTAAATCATCATTTTAAATCCATGTTTTTTCTCTTTTTTTACAAAAGGACAATGTGTATCAAAAACGTACCGACTATTTTTTTTTTTTTTAACTTAAGACAGTTTTTTGTGTTCAACAAAACAATAGTATGCAATAAATGGTTTGGAGGGCTTAGGGGGAAAGCACTTCAGTTAAAACAGTGACCACACGTACATACAGCCTTCACAGGTGCACTGATGGGAACATGGCCCATGTGAACAGCCTCGTGAAGAACAGGCCAGTATGGCCAAACATCCACCGTTTGATGCAGTTCCTGCGCTCAGCAATGGCGTGCAGGTTAGAGAATAGGCCTGGGTGCAAATGTTGCAAAAACAACTGTAATGTTTCCATTTCAATATTGGATGACAGTAATATTGTTTTATGTCACATCGGCTTATATTGTAACATTGTTGCATGTCACATTGACTGATACTGCAACATTGTTGCATTATCACGCCATGTCAATTCTACCATCTTGTTACAAAACATTTTTTATATCCGCCACAAAATCAATGGCAAAACATAGTCAAGTGACGTTCACTTTGAAAAGCACAACTTTATTTGTTTTTGCCCCGCCAGTTCCTATCCCACAGGCCGTAGCTGCCTGCGCTTAGTTTCCAGTAGAGAACCAGCTCACTCTGAATATCAGTTAAACGTCTCAGTATCAGCAGCAGTCTCAAGGTGGGACACCTCCCCCTAGGGTTAGAGCAGCATTTGAAGGAGTATAAAAAATCTCCCATAGAGCAAATGAGCAACGGGCAGCCCATTGGTGGCTTGTTAAACCTGCACCAAGAACAAGAAGGAAAACAGCAATTAGTGTTTGCTTGGAAATATAACTGCTATTAAACTCTGCTAAGAAATGCTGCTAATCTACTGCAAATAATAGCAACTGGTCAAATAAACACTCACCTCAGTTGCAATTATACATTCATCCTTCTCCTCAGACATGACAAACACAGATTTGTACTTGGTGTCCGCACATGCAGACATTTCTTGGGCTTTCTTTTCTGATGCATCGCTTTTTGGAAGGAAGAAAAAAAACAGATGTTATACTAAATTTCAGTTGACTTGCAGTGGGAATGCAACGGAATACTGTCAGTCCCAAATTGAAAGGGTGGATTACGAACACTTAACATTTACCTTTTTAAACGTTTGCTACGTTTCTCCTCAATCTCAAAGGAGTCCAGGGCCTGACACTTGTCCTCACAGGCTGCCTCCAGCATGGCCTCCTTAGCCGCCTGCTCGTAGTTGGCCTCGTGTACGAGGTTGTAGTCTGCAGGCAGGTGGCGTGTCTTGTAGCTGCTCCTGCCTGGTGGGGAGCCCTGGTCCAGGTCACTGCAGAAGTCCATCTTCTTGTTGATGTTCTTGACGCCGGCGGTGGACGCCACGCTGACAGCCAGGTCCTTGTCCCCGCGCTGGCAGTTGTTGCTCAGGTTGTTGATGGTCTCTCCTTCCAGCACGCTGTCTCCGTGGCCACCGTGCTGGGCTTTAGACCGGAAGCATCCCACCAGCACGGCACACCCTGCCAGCAGCAGAAGCACCAGGGCCACGCCCGAGCCCACCGCCATCCAGGGCACTTCGGCCCCCCGGATCGCCACATGCTCGGGAAGTAAGAACTGGCAGTTCCGCCCGCCGTAGCCGGGAGCGCACGCGCAGACGTAGCGGCTGTTCCGTTCGTGGCAGGTGGCGCCGTTGTGGCAGGGGTTGTGCTCACAGCGGCTGATGGGGGAGCTGCAGTTCCGGCCCGTGTACCCCGGGGGACAGGTGCAGGTGTAACCGTTTGGACCTTCTTGACACGTGGCTCCATTTTGACACGGGTACGTGGAACACTCATCCCCAGTGTGGTCGCAGTTCATGCCTGTGAAACCCTCCGGGCACTGGCACAGGTAGGAGTTGACCAGATCAACACAACGAGCACCTGTGGTTGGAGCAGAGAAGGTCAACATGAATATACAGTGGAGGAGAAGGTTCTATAAGACCGCATATCCCTCTTGCTGTCCTCCGGGTCTAACGGACCCAACGCACCAGCAGAACATACCAATTGTAATTATACAGCTCACAGACATATTATGTCTATGTAAGCCATCAGAACATAAGCAGGTGGCCGCCATCTGCTGGCGGAAGAAGGTAGTGCGCCCCCCGCTGGTTGTCCTTACCATTGGAACAGGGGCTTGAGGTGCAGTGGTCGATCTTTTTCTCACAGTTGAAGCCGGCGTATCCTGTGGGGCACTGGCAGTAGTACCCTCCTTCCGGGTTGTCGGCACAGCGGCCACCGTTGAAGCAAGGCCCGTCGGCACACGTCATGGCGCTCAACTCGCAGTTGTTGCCATAGAAACCCGGAGGGCAAGCACATGTGTATGTGTTCTCCATATCCTGGGGGTAAAGAAAACACCGCTTAGAACTGAAACGTGCCATGATGTTCTGATACTGTGATAGAAGCTTGAAGACACTCATTAGAGTGTGACTACAGAAAACAACTGCGTTCTTGTCTAAGACTAAGACAATAACTTACAGTGCAGCTTCCTCCATTCCGGCAGGGGTTTCCAGCACATTCGTTGACTTCGATCTCACAACTGGCCCCAGTAAAGCCCGGTCTGCAGGAACAGGTGTAGCTGCCCTGGCCAGTGTTGCTACAAGTGGCCCCATTCATGCAGGGTTTGTGGTGAGTGCAGTAGTTGAGGTCTGGACAGACACATGGACACATGTGGATTAGCCTTGGCGGCACACAAAGCACAACAACAGTAATGATGATGTATGAATGAATGTATATAATAAAATGTTATGATGCATATTGTGGCTTTCATTGTGTATGTTCTAGTATGAATTAATTTGTATTATTATATTACATACAATGAATTACATGCTAATCTTATATTTGTTTGTTTTTTTATTCCAAATGTTATTTGTGCAGCAAAAACATGGAGACGTTTGTGGGTAAGGAACCAGATGTCTTTTGGGGTGAAATAGTTTGAAGTGTTGTTTTTCAGCACTATCTATTTGTTCCAGACTTCAGCAGGACCCACCTTGGTTGCAGAACAGGCCCCCCCAGCCCTCCTGACAGTTACACTGCCAGGGCTGCTGGCAAGTCCCGTGGAGGCATCCTGGGTAACGGATGCACTCGTCACAGTAGCGACCTGTAAAGCCCACTCTGCACCTGTGTCAAAATAGTGAACGTGATCAGCACACTCCCATGACATCACCCTGCCCATTCACTCATTAACATTGACATTATACTACTATGTTAGGTTACATTTCTCAACTCACTTGCATTCTCCTGGTTTCTCACAAAATCCATGCTCCTCATCACACCCTGGCAGGCAGATAGCTGTACAGAAGGAGGGGAAAACATGAATAAATAAGTAAATAAATAAATGTTTAAACAAATTTTCTTGTTTGCCCATGGTGTTTAATCAAGCGCCTACCATTAGGCTAAACTAACATTAGCTATTGCCTAAAATATATTTCTCCTCTTATCACCATGCAAGAATTTTCTGCTCCTATAGACAAAGAAAGAGAGGGAGCGTGCTTAAGCGTGTGTGCCCGCGTTCTCTCTCACTCTTTCACTCACACACACACATACACACACACACACACACACACACACACACACACACACACACACACGCACAGAGACCCTTTTTTCTTCGCTGTGGGTCAAAACTCCTTTATTCATTCTGTGCACACAACTCCCCTTAATGTCTCGGATTGGGACAGATAAGAGTGGACAGCTGGCGAGTATGTTGCCAGTGCGCGACAGCTGCTCTATTGTCTACTCTCTCCCGGCAGCTGCCCACTTCAAACAATACCTCACCAGCACCAACCAATCGGCGTCCAGTGCGTTCCCAGAGTAGCGAATCGGGCGTAGCATGTAAATTTATGGCACGCGTGAGATTATTCCGAAAACTTTCCTCAAACTAATCTGAATAAATCATTGCTCGTGTGTGTGGGAGTGCGTTGTTTTCGCACAATTTGTTTTGAGTGGCTTATGTTGCGTCTGATTAGCCTACCTCTAATAAAAATGACATTAAAATACATGACCTAAACATAACCTGAATCTCACTCAATCGTCTAGGTGTAGGCCTACTGTTACTTATTTGACACGTGTGAAGTTATCGTCTGGATAAAGATGGCAGTTGCTTACGTTCGGTGCAGTACTGCCCCTTCCAACCCGCGTCGCATACGATCTCGCCCCGCTCTCCACATGTGAAGTGGCCGAAGGCGTCGTCTCTTGGGCGGCAGAACACTGAGCAGCCGTCACCGTAGTAATGCTCGTCACATACAAAACGGTACGAGTATTTCAACTCGGTTTTTCCCCCGGTGTGGAGGTCCTGAGACCATTCCTCTCCCACTGTCAGGTGCCTCTGTGTGGTCATGGTGCTGATAACACGTTCTGGGTTCTCTACAAATGGGACAGAATAAGGGGAACGTTAACATGAAACATATAAACACATTACATTTATACATACAACATTTTACATAACAGTAAAAAAAATGTTTTAAGTACCCCATGCAGTTTTACCGTTCAGTAAGCAGTGTTAATAAATTACCTGTTGAAAGGTCGTCTTTGGAGTCAGTGTGTAATGCCTCAATGATCAGCGAGAAGGTCCCCTGAGAACACAAATGGCTTCATAAGACAGGTGGCCAGCTGAGATGTGGCGATAACATCAAGCATGCCCGAGGCGATTGTTCCTACAGCCACTGTGGAGAAATGCTTAACCTGATCCAACAAAAGCCCTGATAAGCGGTAGCCTATTTGGAGCCTCCGCTAGGTCAGAAACGCGCTTTTACGCACGGTTACGCGCGAATTAACAAATGTGGCGCGGTATTGATTTTCATCAACAGTTTGTCAATAAAGCGAAAACAAATAAAGGTTACTCACTGGCCACGTGAAACCGAAGTTAATTTTGATAGGGCTGGTGAAGGAACTCTCTGGGATGACTTCGGGAACTTGGAACGAATTGGAACCGAGCACGGGTGTCACAGCGCCACCGTAGGTGCAAGGTGGCTCTGGCGATGCATTTGGCTGATAGTGTTTCAGACAAATCCTGAAAAAGGTTTTACATTCACACTGCTGTTGGAACGAGGAAGCAAAACCTCCCTTGCAGCAATTTTTGTTTCCCTGTACACCTTTCTTGTTTAAGAACTCTTGTAGCTTCAGTTCAAAAACTCCCGAGCAAAATCCCTGCCGAAACAAGAGGTTTGTTACACAAAGCCCAGTGACACTATTTTAATGTTCACCGTGTGGAATAGTGCTTGATAAAAGCCACTTACCTGGCACAGAAAGATGCTCATAACAGCTGCAGTGAGGAGGATGGCTCGCCCCATATTCAATAAATAAATAAATAAATAAATATATAAATAAATAAATAATAGTAAACAGTCTCGGAGCTGATGTGCTCAGTAAGGCTTCCTTTTCAGTTCCGTTCGCGGCTCTGTGAATGATGCATTGAGCACGTTAGTTCGTCCTCACAGAGTAAAAAACCACAATGTTTTCATTTATGTCCCATGAAACAAAAATCGGTAAATCCAAGTTTTCCAAAATTGACGTTATAATAATAAAGGTTGTATGGTCGAGTCAACTGAAGTAAAAGTCCTCAAATTCCGTTATAATGCGATAATCCAGTCCTAGAAAAGTATTTGTTTCAGTTCCCTTTTCTTCTCCGAAAAGAAGAAGGCGACAAATTTAGGAAGTCGCTTTTGTGTTTTCTTGGTCTATCCCAAAGACAGATTTGTCACTGATCCAACATTTCTGCCCCCACCTTCTTTCTAACGTCTTTCCTTCACATCAACTGTTCTGTCTGTCTTGAGCGCAGGCCGCCTGTCGCCAGTTTTATACGGCTTGGCGCATGCTATGGTAATAACATGCAAATGAGCCTATCCCCCCCAATCTGGCCCCGAGAATGCACAATATAGGATCCCACCCCAGCACCCGTGCTCTGATCATACAAGATAGTAGCCTATTTGACAAGAAGGGTGGGAAAATAGTTTCCACCAGTTTCCACCAGAGTTTAGTTTTTTTTAATATTGTTTAGGCATTGTTTTTAACGGGAAAGTTGTTACATACCTGTTACTGTTTCAAAACACAAATTTGTA
>JAODUG010000001.1:118209-155162 GCA_027564795.1 Aphredoderus sayanus | reverse complement strand
AAAAAGAACCATACAATCATACACAATCAGATGGCGCCATCTGGTGGTTCAAGACAATATTGTAAGGGCATCACGAGGGATATATACACTACACAATATATACCATCTATATACTGTATTGTATAGTAACAGAATCATTTTCTTATAGAAGCAACGTTTGCTATTAAAAGCACCATGCGTGTTAATAAAGCACCCTGTGCATTCATATTTACACTGTGTGTGTGTGTGTGGGCGGTTTAAGGTCCTGTGGATGCCTCTGTTCAGGCCAAGTGCAGCCCATGTGTGTCGTCTCCATGCCAGAACCAGGGTGTCTGCCAAGCACACCCCACAGAACTGTACATGTGTGTGTGTCGGCCAGGGTATATGGTACGCTATACCACCTGTTTGTGTGTGTGTGTGTGTACTGTGTACTGTAAGTGGCTGGCATGATCTATCTCATGTCAACCATATAGAAGCAAATGACAAATGGCAACCCATTTGCACACAAATACATTCAAAAGCATTTAAGTTGCAGATGGAACTGACTTGGTAGACTATACAATAAAATAAATATGTACTTAATATAAGTAGTATAAGTATCCCTGTTGAAAATGTGGTCTTTACTCATTGTGTGCGCAGGGTAAATACTGTGAGACACCTGTTGATGCCTGTGTGAGTAATCCGTGCACCAACGGAGGAATGTGTCTGAGTGACAAACAGACCGACGGCTTCAGGTAGTCTGGTGTTACTGTGACAGCATGTGTCTGAATGCTAAAGGAGCAGTGGTTTGTCTTTTTAGATTTAGATCTGAGTATAAGAGTTTAGTTCAGTTTGTGAATATTAGTTGGTTTGGTGGTTTAAATATAAAACTAAATTAAATTTCATATTTAATGTTGTCTTTATAAATATAATAGCTACAGTTAGTACGCATATGTATATTCTTTCTGCTTATTTTAGGCTATGTTCAGTGGGTTAGTCTAGCTTCTCTCCTCTGGCAAAGAATATTAGCATATTAAATACAGTATTAAGTGTTAAATTACATTTTACTACAGGAAATGTGAAAACCTGCTTATTTCAAGGTCATTTTAGTGAATCAATACCACTTTCAAATTGAAGTAGTTTTGGTTGCAGTAGTATTCAGACTACTAGTGATTAAAAATGTTTTTATTCGCGATATAATGTTATTATATTTTAGTTTATTTTATTATTCTGAAGATTATAAAAAAAAAAACTCATGCCATTTTCTTTTCAGGTTGTTCTACTTCATTTCTATTTCACTTTACAAAATTTAGAAATTAATTAAAAATTTATTTTTGTTCCCATTCCCATCCACTATAATTATCTCTTTCCATCTGTGAATATTCCATCTGGCTCTTTCCCTGTAGCTGTGCGTGTGCGTTTGGTTTCCATGGAACCTTCTGTGAGGTCAACGTGGATGACTGTCAGGACCATGGGTGTGAGAACGGCGCCACCTGCATTGATGGAGTGGGCAACTACACCTGCCTATGCCCCCCCTTCTACACAGGTACTGTGTACACTGTACACAATAAGTGTTTTCAACAGTATGTTTGTAAACAGTGAATCAAAATGAAAAACAATTATGTTCATTAGCTAATGATGAATATTTTAATGATGTAAGTCATGTAAGAGATGCATCCATTTAAAGCTGGAAAACATCTGTCTCTCTTACACACAACAAATTCACATTTGTGAATGTCAAAGCTTTCCTCCTAATTTCTGTATGTGTGTGTGTGTCAGGTCTGCTGTGTGAGGAAGTGGAAGGGGTGTGTTCTCAAGGTAGAAACCCCTGTCAGCACCAAGCTACCTGCATCAGCACTCCTACAGGCCCCAGGTGACCCTGCACTCATTCATTCCGATCATACTGTATGTGCACTAGTTCACTATAGCTGTACAGTAACTGTGGACTAACCACGGCACTTACACTAATGCACTACCTTGGTGCGCCAGCAGAAGGCGCCAACCGCGGCACAGATATATGATGTGCTGTGGTTGGCGCCATCTGCTGGCGCACCAAGGTACTGTAGTGCGTTTGCAAATGAGGATTTCAAACGAGGGTTATAAACAGACACACATATTTTACTCATTGTTGTGTTTTGGGGGATCCAGGTGTGTGTGTATTCCTGGCTGGGTTGGGGCTGACTGCAGTATAGACTATAATGAGTGTGTGGACCATCGCTGTCAGAACGAAGCACAGTGTGTGGACCACCTGGATGGGTATAGCTGCCTATGCCCACCAGGGTTCAGGTGAGACCTTGACCATGACCTTAGTATCACACCTAATGTTGACTGTTGTTGCTTTTCATCCGTCAATGTAATTTATTGTTATCCACTGTATATTGATGAATATATGTATTTATATACTGATGCTGTATTGTGGATATTTCTGGCTGACTGGTGTAATAATATAAGGATATATAAGGAATATGGAGCTTACTGTTCATTCATGAAAGCCTTTCTGCAGTGATCCTACTCTAACATCACACACGAGGCAGTTTGGTTTACTACTGTATACATGCATGATCTATCCATACATGATGATACACACACACACACTGTTTCCTAGTGGCGAGATGTGCCAAGTGGCATCCCCACCGGCGACGCCCTGCCAGCTGGCCCAGTGTCAGAACAGCGCCCCCTGCATGGAGAAGGCTGGCAGTGCAGTGTGTCAGTGTTTGCCCGGGTTCGAGGGCCAGCTCTGTGAGAAGCTCATCAGCGTAAACTTTGTGGACAGAGATTCGTACGTTCAGCTGAGAGACGTGAAGAGTTCGGCCCAGTCCAACATCACACTGCAGGTGACCCACATGTCTGGCTTAGGGTTCCAACTGTTGTGTGGAAAAGTGTATCTTAACTGTACAGTATGTGCATGGGTGAGAGAGGGCCACATATGAGCCACAACCACTGACCAAGGTAATAGTTTAGGTGTATTTTTAAGTTTCAGGAGTTTTAATTTCGTGAAGAATTCTAGTTTATTTTGGATTTATATTTAGATTTATTTATTGACTTTTTGATTTATTTTTATATATTTACCAGATGACTGTCACGCTACGATAAGGCAAAACTTGGAGAAGTCAGGAATTTAGTAAATTTAATGAACACTCCAAAGTACAAACAACCAGGAACATAAGGCAACAAACAATAACCCGCAAAGTAATAATATCAGTTTCAGTTTACAATTATATCCTTAGTCCTGACACCCACTCCAGAATCCACCGGATTAGAGATCAGTGTGTGGTGTGTGTTTCAGGTGTCCACAGCAGAGGACAATGGTATCTTGCTGTACAACGGAGATGAGCCAATTGCTGTGGCGCTGCATGAAGGTCATGTCAAAGTCACATATGACCCTGGTCACGATCAGCCTGCCACCACTATCTACAGGTACACCTGTACATACACACACAAACCAATGGCCCACTATGCAATGCTTGAATAGGTAAAGAGCTTAACTGAGTTATAGTTTCCACAGTTCTGATTGTCGTGCAGTCTTCATGTCCATATTTGGTATAGACTCTTAGAAGAATAAAGTCATGGTTTCAGTTCAAGTAAAGCAAGTTTCTTCCAAGTTCTTATTAAACCCACCCGTTCCCCCTCTGCTCCCTCTGGTCTGCCGTTGCAAAGCCCATTGAAAAGCCTGTTGTACCGTGAGCGCGCATTCATGTGATTGACAGGCAAGGTGGATTTGACGGACCAATTGGGGTAAATAGGCCATTAGTCAGAAATCCTCGGCTGGCAAAATCTAAATTGACTTCTGTATGGAGGCGGGGGCTATCAATCAGAGCAGGAATTCTCATAGAGCACTTATCTCACTGATAGTCTATGAAATTTCTTTGACATTTCTATGACAAATGTCCATGACATTTCTAACAAATTACACTAAATTTATATCTCTTACCTAGCACCAAGAGTGTGAGTCCAACTTGCATTTTGTAGGCACCATGCATTTAAAGTTGTGGGAAATGCTTTAAAGTGAATATATATGACTTTCTGCCACTTGATGTCACTCTAAGGCACCAGCATCTCAGACCAAAAAGAATGCTCCATGGGTCACACAACACACACACACACACACACACACACACACTCACATGAATGTGAAGCTGGACAGGATATATAACACAAAGAACAGAAGAGCTTGGATTGCAACACACAGAGTAGTGTGATGTCCTTCTCTGCTCAGGATAGAATTACTCCACCATATCTTTACATAGAAAATAGTAGTTGCTGTTATATTACAGTAATGTTTACATATACATACATAGCGTTCCATTAAGGTATTTTAATTTGCAACTATTATAAATTAAAAGGCGATGGGTAAACAATACACTGTTATCTCCACTGCAACCTCTGCCAGAATGCACTGAATCTAGACTGAGTGAACTTGCCACCAAGGTATATACCAGCAGGATACTGTCTGCTAAGCCCCAGGTACACTTGTTAGACCTACTTGTTGCTAGGTGCTAAGTGGCAGTGAGTGGTCTGCTAAACCCCCGCCTCAGCCACTTAGCTGGGAACTTCATAACCTAGCAACACCATTTGCAATTGCTTGTGGAAAGTTAAAGACTAGGTATGTCTACATATGAATGTCCACGAAATATGGTTTGTGCACATTTAAAGCTCTTTCATATACTGTACTTCTGTTGTGCTGCTATTTAATGGTGATGTCTGCAATGATTTTAGTACCTTCTATGTTGCTTGCTGCTGTAACATGCTGCCATCCACATGTTGTGCAGCAGCTGAGTCCAGATGTGACCGTTAAATAGAAGTCAAATATTGTTTACTGTACAGCATGTTGTTTCAGCAAGAGCAGACCTCTCACGTATGTCACTGTTTCATTGCACAGCACTGAAACAGTGAACGACGGGCGCTTCCATACAGTGGAACTGCTGGCGTTTGGGCGCATGGTGAACCTGTCTGTGGACGGGGGAGTGCCAACAACCCTGGACAGCTTTGGGAGGAACCAGCCCCTGACTGGAGAGACCCCTTTTTATGTGGGAGGTACTGTAGGAATAAGGTTTTACAGTTACAGTGGGCAGGAACAGAGATTTACTTGCTCCTGGGACTGTTTTCTCTGTAGCTCACGCAGAGATATTTTATGTCCAGCAAGCAGTAAAAATGATGAAGGATTTCTCAATTCCAGTTGTGTCATTTAGGAGATGCTTTTATCCAAATGCAACTTAGAATGAGAGCAATTACAAGTATTACAAAGAGAAGATATGAGTTAGGCGTCTTTCTTAAGGCTGCTTATATAGGTAGACCAATTCTGTGGCTTGAAACCATGACCTTCTGCTATGGAGGGATAATTAAGCATGTCATGAATGTAAAATTATTAATTTAAGATGTAAATGATGATTATTATGATTATTATTATTTTTACTTTACATTCATTCATTGAGCAAGCATTTCATTAAAAGGTGATATATGTAATATTTTGAGCAAGCAACCATCTCCGAGCAAGGAACCACGCCCGGCGTTCGATCGCTGGAGACGACTCCTGCACAGTTTAGGAATGACGTTTGATGCAGATCTCGCAACATTTCTGCTAGACAGTTAACTTGTTTACGATCTGGCACTCTGCCCGGCTCCTAGGGAGAGAGAGAGCGAGCGAAATTGCTACACACTAGTCACAGACGTGACACCCTTCTTAATAACGGAATTTACTCGGACTTATTTTACTGGTTGTCATAACCTAAATGAGAATTGAGTTACATTTATTTGAGTAGGCTAGTGGATTAACTGCAAGTGTATGTCTGTGTATGTATACTGTGTAGGCTACAAGGTGGAGCCATGTGTGGGGCGTGATTGTATTGACTTCTTTTAATAGCAGGTGGACACCACTATATGCTGGTGATATGCTGCCCCCTAACTGCTTGGAACGTGGCGTTTGAATTAGATGGCTGGCCAAAACTACATAGAGCACCTTTAACTGTAATGACTTCAAATGCCATGCAATGTCCATGGTTGTCCATCCCCCTCCCAATGAGTCAAACACGACATGTGTTTCCCTGCAGGCATGCCAGAGGAGGTGCTCCCATCCTCTCTAGGGGCGTCCTCCCAACCCCTCAACATGTCCAGTCTGTACGGCTGCATCAGGAACCTCTACATCAACCATGAGCTGCAGGACTTCACCAGAGGCCACATGAAGCCGGGAGTCCTTCCTGGCTGCCAGGCCTGCCGCAGACTCCCCTGTGCGCATGGCTTCTGCCAGCCCACCGCACAGGTATGCTGGCGTTGCTCCATGTTTGAACCGGACAGCAGGTCGGGGACTATGGGTGTCGGCCACATTACATTCAACGGTCATTTTGTAAACGTTTAACCTTGTTATCCATGCTGCTGAGATGTTTATTATTATATGGTTATTATAATTATCCAACCTTCACAGGGAGGTTTCTTCTAGTATTTTACTGTCTAGTATTGTAGATATTACAGTAGAATCTAGTATTCACACAATACAATAGAGGGTTCTCTATAGTCCCGTGTGGGGCCAGACGCTAAAACGAGTCCACTGATTCCATTCTGTTAGCTCAAGTATGAGCTAGAATAAGTGATAAATGAGCCTACCGTCCAATATTTCCATCTTTAGCTCACTTATTAAGCTGGGGTGTGTGCACACTTAAAGTACAAAAGGTTGCCTTCATGTACCTGACCTAGTTATGAATGTAGTCTGAATTCCCATCAGTCTGTATCCTGCTAATGTCAGTGTTAAGGGCATTGGCATACTTCTGGTCCTCAAAGTGAGCTGATTGGCCCCCTGCAGGGACCGCAGTGCCACTGTCAAAGTGGCTGGGCGGGGCCGCACTGTGACAAGCCAATAGCAGGAGGCCTTACCGGAGGAGTGGCGGTGGATGTTGTCACTCTGGCGACAGAGGTGGATCCATGTCAAGGCAACAAGTAAATGTGGTTTGTTGTGTGTTCTATGTGGAGTGTTTCCATTTCATCTGCACTCATCCGGGTGGGCAGGCAAAGTGGGGGGCAGGTGGATCAAGCCAGAATATATAATAGCCTGATGTTACTACTAAAACCTTATTGTAATGTCCTTGAGGAGATGAATGTCTCTCTGTACAGAGACCATGTTTACTGCCGTACACACGTTGTGGGTCGTTCATGTTGTCTTGAACTGCAAAGGAAGGCGATGACATTTGCTCTCAACGCTGCCTCTCCTGTGCCTCCAGGTGTGTGAAGGGGGTGTGTGTAGCGCTGGACGCACAGACGTACCGCTGCAACTGTGCAGAGGGCTACCGCGGCGCACTGTGCAACCAGCAGGGGGAGCCAGCAGTTGCAGCCAACACATGCCAGGGGCTGGAATGTGTGCACGGCAGTTGCCAGGAGACAAAGGAGGGGGCCCGATGCACCTGCGACTCGGGCTACACAGGGGCACACTGTGACATGGGTAAGAGAGAAGGATTATTTACATGCACAAATATTGACATTTTGACACTATTCAGAAAAAGGCAATATGCCGACTAAGCTGTTCTTGTTCAGGACTCGTACTGTGCATTTAGTCAGCGAGCAAATCAGATGTATCACAACGACATGTCTGCTATGAATACCCCCAGAGCCGCCCTGTCGCAGTGAAGCTGTGAAGGACTTCCACCGCGCCCAGCGTGGCTCTGCCCTCTGCCAGACTGCCAAGCTCTTCTCCTGGGTGGAGTGCCAGGGCCGGTGCCAGGCGGGCATCGGGGCGGCCACTGGGCTCTGCTGCGCCCCCTTGAGGCTGCGTCGCAGACGGCTGAGCTTCGAGTGCGACGACGGAACCTCCTTTATGCAGGACGTGGAGAAACCAGCAGAGTGTGGATGCAAGGAGTGTGTGTGACCGTTCATAACACACACACATACAAATGCGTACATGCCTCTTTAAAAGCTGGTGAGGGACAAGGAAAGAAGGAAATGTAGAATTATTTGTCTGAATGCTCAATGCCATCATCCTCTTTATGATGGAAAAAACTGTTTGGCATTGATGGCTGTATGTTGAAATACTTCTAAACGTGTGATTAGCTGGGAAGGTCGACTTCATTATACTGTTTTCATCCACGGGAATGAAAAAGCAGCATGTTTTAAAACACACAAGTATATGTATTTACCGTATGTGTGTTAAGCTGTTACCTTTGTGACCCATTGAGCGTTTTGAATGCCTGATCACAGACTGCTGGTTTCAAATGAATATAGTCTGCATGTGTTGTAAATGAGAACTTGTCAAATCTGTCGCTACAAGGAAATGTCCATAACTCACTGTGATGTCCGTTTGAGAGAATCCAAAACAAAGAAGGAACTACAAAAGATAGAGTAGAAAGATTTGGTCGAAACACACATTTATGTGTAATTAAGTGTAACTAACCTTTTATTTGGTGTTATTTCTGTATATGTCTAATTACTTGATTTCAGTGTCACATTTGGAAAAGCCAGGCTAGTGGGGTGCTGATGCAACTGCTTCATTTAAAGTGTATTGTAGGCTTCTGTACCTTGACTGTACCTTTAGTTAGCTTAAGTGCATGTGTCATTATACCAGTTGGTTATCACTAGATACTTTACTTCTGTTTCATGACAGAAATACTGCTGTAAGAACTACTGTAAGAACCACCATTTCACCTCATCCTCAAATGAAGCTGATGGTCGTTACCTACTTATATTGATATTTTAATATTATTCTATGAGTGTATTTATGGCTGAGACCATTATTCCAATTGGCAGCAATTGCGTGATTTTAAACGTATGACCAAACAGAACGCTGCTTTAGAAAGCTATTTCAATTTACCGTAGGGTGGGGAGGTGTCAACATTAGATAGTTAAACTGAATTGACTGGTAATACTTAGTGTTGCGTCTGTAGTGTGTGTCCTAGTCCACTAGGTGGACTGTGTGTCCTGTTCCACTATAGGTGGCCTGTGCGCCATGTGCTGAGCAACTATGATGCTATTATCATGCCATAGCTTTATGTACAGTTGATGCAGGCAATTGTTTAATTATAATGTTACACATTATGACATATTTTCACATTAGACATGTATATAATCTGTCTGGATTTTGCTTTCATGTTTTTGTCAACATTCAGCATGCTTTTAGCAGGGGTATGCGAATAATGGAATAATCAAATAACAGTATATTTTAAATGCATACAGTATATTATTTGTGTGAATCATATTACATACATGTATATGTTCAGTCAAGTTGCAGCTTGTTTTCAATAATAACACAAAGTTATTTTTCCATGCGTACCCTAGATTAAACAAATGACATGCCCACTGGTCCTGTGGTCTGGTCAGATGAACACTGGGGTTGTGACTGAAGACTGACGATTGGATATCACATTGTGACACATCTAAAGCATGTTGATAGTACTCTTTCTCTATTTTAGAAAGGATCAAACCTGTGCTTATCTCATAAGGTGTCAAATGTGAAAGCTAGTTGAATGTCATGACACAGTTGGAAATATCGTAACACCTCAGCAAATGTAGATTTTAGATGTTTTAATTTATATAGATTTAAAATTAGGTTCTATCTTTTTTTTACCTTTATTTTAAATTGGATAATTTAAGTATGTAGCTTTTTTAAATTATTGTTAATGCATCTACGTACAACAATATTAGAGTGTAATATACTTAGTTTTGCTGTAATATTTTTAAAATAAAAACTAAATGTCTCCACTTTGTGTCACTTCTTTAGACATTTCAGAAGTACTTTGGTCCATTTTGTCAAAATCCTCCTAAAATCCTCCTGGATGTTACAGTATTTTACATTTTTGATTTTCTCACCCCCACCAGATAGCAAAATGCTTTTGTTATTATTGCAATAGTGATATACTAGCAAATAATTGTACAAGTATTTATTAATTCAAATAGCAAATCATTTTAAAAATATTTATTGATTCATTTATTTATTATATGTTATATTATCTTCCAGTTTGACCATAATTTATTTATTTATGTCTATATATTTGCTAAATGTTTGTATCAAATGAACACATCTTTAGTGGCCATGAGTAAAGGCAAGTCTAAAAGCTGCTGTAACAGAGGAGAGATGTTTATATTTTGCGGGAGCATTAAGAGGTTGGAAGAGAGGAGAGACTAAAACAGAGAGAGATGGGTGAAGGCAGAGTAGTGGCTGTTTAATGAAACAGTGATTTATGCGTCCCCTCATAACCGTAAAACATAATACCCCCATAGGTTCTGACAGCCACTTCCCCCAGCCACACACACACACGCACACACACACGCACACACTGGCCCTTCCAGTCCCAGCAACACCCCCAGCTGGAAAGCCATGGGGCTGAGCCCTTATCCTCCTAAACCTTTCCCCATTCACTGTCTTTACCCCTTCCCCCTTTATCTAGCTCTCTCCTCTATCTATCTACACCCCCACACACCTCCTGTGTCTTTTAAAACTGGAATAAAATCATAGCAGCAGCTTCGCCCAACCCCCCAATTCCAATAAAGCTATTCTCTGCCGCTCACACACAAAGGACTAAACGCCACACACACAAAACACAGCCGAGCAATTCTCATCTACATTCAAATATCTACATTAGAATAAGTGATTGACACCTATATTAGCTTTAAATGATGAAAAAATAAAATAACTGCTGAGTGTACACAACAAGGAATCTCTCTCACAAATGTTTTTCATTTCTGCCAAACGTTACATCAGTCATAGCTGCCTGCTCTTCAACTGCACTCTAGCATAACTGCAACCTCTGCTTGACTGCCCACTGACTCTACTGTAACTAGATGGGGTGTGAATCCCCACAAAGATCAATAGAATGTAATTTAACACCCTGATTGTGTTATATCAGCCCCAGAACCCTAGCTCAATGTTTGCATTTCAAACACAACCAACTGCAATAGAAATGATAATAAAACAAACAAAAAGAAATGAAATCATTCCATGGCTCCAAACAGCATCTTGTCCTCAAGCTGAACACATCACATTGCATAAGCCAAGGCTTAAGGTAGGTATCTGTGGAATCACTTACATATTTATCTCTCTCTCTCTCTCTCTCACACACACACACACACACACACTATGCATATGAGATATGAAAAAAGTTATCAAATCAGCAAAGGGTTTTGTATATTCCTCCAGATATGGAGTAAACAAACACACACATGCACACACACACACACACATATATATATATATATATATATATATATATATAGTATACACACACACACTTGCACATTGAATAAACAGCCAAACTCTCAGTAATACCCAATACTACAGTCAAATATTTCTCAGTGTATTAAATAATTTCTCCCTTTCTCAGTAGTTATACAGTTGTTTCCCATGGCTAGGGCCCATTTCTCAATATCATGGTCACATTTTCAAAACTCGCCTTCCAAACCACCTTTAACCCTCCTGTGCTCCGGGTCAAACTGACCCAACGCACTATTTCTTTGTGCCAGAAAGAATGCGCCAATTCTAACTCTACAGCTTATACAGACTGATGATGTGAACTGCTGGCACAACAAGGTGTGCGTTTGAAATGACTTACACATACTGTAGAAAAGCACTAAATCAATCATAACACTTCACACATCTCATATCAACTTATTATTCCACAACACTACAAAGGTTGTCACCCAATAAGCACATGCTGGCATTCATAAATCAATTCCCTAAACAACATTAACAAACAGGTAAACACCATGTAACGTTTTTTGGGGGGAAAAAACAATTACAGAAATCATTGCATATCACTGGAATGAATCAGACATTATTCCAAATGCTTCTAAATGTCTTACAGTAAGCTTCTTTGATTTCTTTCCCGTGGAGTATATTTTGCCATTAAGTACAGTAATTCCATAATACAATACTATTACTGTACACCCCATCTATCTATCTCTGGCTGGATATATGTTTACATTACAGTACAAAACTAGTTACATGTGAATGAAACACCTGCAGTAGCTGTTCAGGTACAATGGGAATAAACCTCTTCTTGGTCTAATTGTTCTAGATATTATTTACTGTTGATTTTTTAGATTTTGAATATATATGTAATACTGTGGTAACAAAGCAAATTGCTTTTTTTTTATTTGGTGTTTCGTTTGGTTTTGAACTTAAGTTGAATAGTTTTGAAAATAGTATTTAAATGTTCAGATCTGCCTATACGTACATAGAGTTTTGGTGGTGGTTTGTGTCTGAGTGAGAAAATAATCAATGACATTTAAAACATGTAGGCACTGAATGCATTTTGTGCTAAAGCAATGAAAAAGAATCCACAGATTAGCCCACATATACTGCTGCTGAGTTTTAAAACGTGATTGAGAACTGGGTCCTTGTGGTTGAAAAAAAACTATTAACCATTTGGGTAAAACCATTTGAAATTTCCTTTTAATAATAAACTTCATACAGTAAAAAAATTGTAGCTCAAAGTTCTTCACAAGGACAACAGAAGAACAAGGATAAAATGCCAAAAAATAAATTACATTTTATAAATAGGGAGAAAATGCTAAAGTAGAAGGTAAAATAAAAATAATATATATGATAGTTCTTGCCTGGAGGGGGATTTCGCATACCCCTGCTACCAGTTTTTATTTTTCCTGGTTCCATGGCAACAATAAGGTATAATATATTTGATATAACATTTAATTAAATATAACACTAGAATAGAAGATTATAAAATATCTATTATTAATCAAATAAAAATCAAATAAAATCAAATAAAACAAACAAAAAAGAATATGATTTCTTCAAAATAACCTGACAACCAGTTCTCTCACTGATTGGCTCACAGCCTTCCATGCTCATTGTCCCTCATGCTCTTCACCTTCGTCGCTCACGTTCCTGTGCTTCTTCACGTTTCTAGCCTTTTCTTCCCCTCCATCCTGTCATCTTCTCAAAAGAGCAGATGCCTTTTCATCGATATGATCGGGCTTAACTGCTCTCCTGGTAACACACACACACACACACACCCTCTGGCTATATATGGGGCAAGCACCTGCAGAAGGAAGGGTGGGGGTGGGTTGGGGGGGATGGGGGGGGGGTTGGAGACGGTGTGATCATGGCAACGCTGATGGAAAAGAAAAGATGAAGGGACAAGTGAAGAGAAGTGGAGAGCACTATGGATGGGGTGATTTGAGTGGTGTGGAATTATACAAAAGAGGCTTGGCATGAGAGGTAGGAGGAAGAGCATAAAAGCAACACAGCAAGCTCGGGGAGGTTAGCTTGTTAAAAGAGAGGACGCCAGAGGCAACTAGAATATTTCAGGCAGGTTTCCTAACTGCCATCCCAAGGGCAGCTAGAAAAGGAAGGAAACATTCTCTTCTGTAGAAGACAGTGTTTCCACTTAGCTCTGACCTCAAGGAATGTTTGCACTCTTTGCATTGAATACAATCTAATGAATGATCTTGTTGCATTCGTCTTTCTTGAAATACATACTTGAGGGTGATGCTTTTCACTTAGCATGTGTCATGGTCACAGACTGCATTGAAAACACTATTCAGCAAGTCACTGTTCAGCATAGGCTCCAGTCCCATATACAGTTCACAGAGCACATGGTTTACAAAATGTTAGGCGCATTCTACAGTAGGTTGTCAATTGAAGGCTGATTGGTAGTTGCTTACCAAGCATATTATAATCAGACCCAGATCTCTTACATTTGACATTCTTTTGATTTATCAATGTTTCTATCTACATCTGTCCATACAGTCTTTCTGTATGTCTACCAATCTTAACTCCTCCTCAGTCTACCAAACTTTGACTGAAAAAGGTTTAGAGTAGCGACAACTATGGGGACATGTGTAAGGGGGTCTCACTCCAGGCAAAGCTGAAGCCTTATTGTGAACACCAGAGGAGGAAGAGAGTGGTTGTTCACGTACCTATTAGCACGGTACCTTTAGCAAATGCTGTAAATGTAATGCTTTACTCTTCTACAACTTAACCTACAGTAAATACTGACGGCAATACAGGCCTATACTCAACCAATCTTTTATGAGATGTCTATACGATTTTCACACATTAGAAGGAAACACTGATTAGTGCATTCTCAGAAACAAACAAAATAAAGAATACATTGATCCAAGCACAATATTCATTCAGAACGTCAGTCTATGTGGACTTACCATGTATAGTTGTCACAGTCTGCCGTCACCCATGTCTGTCTGTCTGTCTGTCTGTCTGTCTGTCTGTCTTGTCTTGTCTTGTTTTGTTTTGTTTTGTTTTGTTTTGTTTTGTTTTGGTTTGTTTTGGTTTGGTCTGTTTCCCTGTTGTTTGCTGTCCACCCCAGTGTATGTCTTGTTCCGGTCCGTGTTTTCCTACTGTTCTCTTTCCCCAGTCCATGTTTTGCCCTGCCTCATGTTGATTGTTTATTGGTTTCACCTGGTCCTCGTTGTGCCCTGTCCAATGGTCTGTCTTGTATTCCTGTATTTAAGCCCTTGTGTTTGTTCTTGTCTTTGTTGGGTCATTGTTTCATGTTGCTGTGTTTAATGCATAGCTTACCTTTGTTTGAATAAACCCCTGTAACCTGCCTTCTCATCATGCGTTTGGGTCTGTCCTGCCTGCTCACCTTGACTCAGGTAGTTGATAAACACCACTAAGTGGCACAGGCAGAAGGTCCGGGCCTGTTGTCGTAACGTGACATGGCTTGATGCTAGCAGGGAAACGAAGGGGCCCACCCCCAAATGCTCTCAGCCACCCCTGGTGACAGGCAGGGGAGGGGCAAGCTAAGCAGCGTGCAGACAGCCTGGGGAGACAGAGCCATATGTGTCCGGGCCTGAATCATAATTGAATGGACCTGATGGTTCCATTAATCAGTAATAGGGAGGCCATGCTGAGCACCACAGCAGGAGCCATGTGGAGGAGGCCTATGACATTTACACACCGAGGCTGTGTGTGTGTGCGTGTGTGTGTGCGCGTGTGTGTGTGTAAGACAGATAGTGTGTGTGAAAGAAAGAGAGTGTGTGTCTGATAGTGTGTGTTTGTGTGTCTGAGAGTGTGTCTGAGAGAGTGTGTGCATGTGTGTGTGTGTGTGTGACAGAGAGGCCCTGAGAGAGCAAGTAAAGGAGTGTATACCTCAAGAGTTACAGTAAAGCTGCAGGGGAAGAGGATCTATTTCAATAACACTCCTACACACCCTATGCTATGGAAGACAGATGTCAGAGGTCCCACGTTATTGGCTGATTTCTGCTGGCTGAGGCTACACTATGTTATAATATTTCGATATTTAGACTAGAAAGATGTTTCATATGTAAACCTTGCCATATTTATACATTCTGACATTCATTATGTCTCAAAAATGCATTGTACTGCCGTGCAATGCAATGAATTTAAAGTCTTAGTTGGATGGCTACCAGAAATGTACTTGATTATATTTCCTCTTTCAACATTTCCTAAACTCTCTGAAACATTCATGGTAAACCAGTTACAAATGTCCTGGTAATATGTTCATATCCTGGTAAGAGTCGAAAAGTATAGCAGACTTTTAGACTGCAATGCTGGCTGAGAAAACACAGACAATAAATCCATCTTATTAAATGACCAAACATCATCTTGTGAAAGTTATTTAAAAATCTGTATCACTAACCCATAATCAACTATATAAAAATCAGGAGCAAAGTTATTCTTGTAACATTATTAATCTCATAATGTGACAAGAATTTAGATTATAATACTGTGTGGGAATATGATAGCACTATAATGTGCATAGACATTTTCTGTGTAACTTTCTCAGACACACATATGGCTCAGATATGTCATGCCTAATGTATCCTAAGAAAAAAAAGGATAAGGAAATTAGGACAGACAAATTTAATAGATCATACATAAATGTAGGTAAGCACACACACACACACACACACATCTGTCTGCTGGGCAGTACACATACCGTAAGACATGTAGAGCTCTGTGCAGCATGAGGGATATAGATTTGATATGAGGATGACCTACTTCCTGTGCCCTGAAAAGTTATTAGTCTTTCTTTGCTCTCCTATGCTTGACGGCTTCTTTCTTCAGGACTTTGCCAGAGTGTCTGAGATGGAAATGGAGTGAGGCATTGCTTCTCAAAGAGGGGTTCAGGGATAGGGTACTCAAGATGAAGAAACGGAAATAATTTCATCATCACTTGTTTTATTGTCTTTAATAAAATAATAATATTTTGTATGTATTCAATGGTGTTTTTTCCGTTGTCATTAGGCACATTTCCATTAATGGGAAGTAATGAAAACTCACATTATACACTCGCTTCAGGTAGACCCTTTGCTAGTATCAGATTTTGGAGATCCGTTAGAGGAGAACAAAACCCAACATAACATAAATGACATAAATGAGAAATGGGAAACAACATCTAGCCACACAGCTACTTGTGCAGGGAGAAAAGAGAGGGAGGCTGCTATATACCTCCCCAGAGAGATGGGGGCGCTACTTGACCTTTCACAGCTCCACTCCTCTAAATCACCCACCCCTGTTAGCCCAGCAGGAGGGATGGATGGGGGCAGGTAGACTAGGAATGCGTCAGACCTGCCCCTCAGAAGTAATGTTCAATATTAGATACACACACGCATACAGACAAATACACAATGTAGCATGGCTGCATGTGCACAACCAAGCACGTGCATACTTACAACAGCAAGTTTTGTGACCTTTTATGACCATCATAATAAAAAGTTAAGGTGTATTACAAAGGCACACACATTCTACGCCATTATTTTCACAACAAAATTTATTAGAAGAATAGTGGTTTTGAAAGGAAGGTTCTAGCATCCAGTGAATACTACCTTATACAACATTATAGCAGAAATGTGTGGCAAAAATGGCAATCTTTTTTCCTAATCCAATATAACATAACCCTTAAAATATTTGACACATGCACAAAGACAGGTTTCCAATCAGCCTCACGTTCAATGTGAATAAAAAGAAAAATACAAAAAAGAAAATAAACAGATCACATAAAATCAAAAGCTTTTCTTTTTTGTCTAAAAGTCACAGACATTAGGAGACAGTTAATTATTCACCGGTCAGCTTTGCATTAAAAACAAAGATACAGAAGGAGAGAGCAAGAGAGAGACATAAACAAATAGTGCAATCAAACTAAAACTGATTATTGTAATCATTGTTAAGTGCTCATAAACACAGACACCGATCACATAATGTCAATAAAATAATAAAAGTCCAACTCACAAGGTACAAAATAATAAAAATCAAAGCAAACAAACATAAAATCTACATCATGAGAAAAATATTTGTGAAATTATATAATTTCTTATCAAACTGTAAACAGTATTTATTGAAAAAATGAGGTCCATATTTGGAGAACCTGTGTGTAATGTATGTTTGTGCATGTGTTAGTGTGTACATGTGTGTGCATGTGTGTGTGTGGCATGCCCAGTTAGGACTAGACCATGGAAATGGGCGACAGTGTTCCCATCTGGACCAGAAGAATGAGGTATATTGTCAAACACAAAGCAAATGTTCAGAAACCACCATAAATGGTGGCAAAGACACCTTCCCACCATTTAAGATTTAAGAATAAACACAATACTTCCTGATACTCCCAAACCTTCCTGTGTCTACATAAATGTGAATGACTCTCTGTTACTATGAACACAAACCTCAGGAATGTACTGTATAAACATAACATAACAATGTATTCTTTAAATCTAAGTCACTAAATAATTCAGTGTAGTAAGATAACATACACATATTATAAGGTCCCAACCAATTTCATGTCTAGTCAAGACATTTTGATTATGGGGAGACATTTCAACCATAACATGAACATGGTAAAATGTCCAAATGCTTTAAAGAAACAAACAAGTCACCAGACTCATACAACTCTACTGTATTTTCATGGTGAATACAGTGACATAATTCCATTATAGGTGTGTAGATGTGAGGGTGTGCAGTCTAATGGGAAACAAAAGGCAGATATGTTATATTCCATGTGTGTTTAAACTAGGTTATCCTGCAAATAAGCATTCAAAGGCTTAAGGTGAACTCCACATTCATGTTTGGACAGTTTGGTGGCCTCACCACTGTCAATTTGTAGTAGTAGTAGTTGGAGTCTATAGTAAGAATGAGACAGCTTCATAATATGATGTGTGTAGTGCCATGGCCCCCAGGAACGACCCTAAGGGCAAACTGAGTCTGCATTCATGAACTGAGATATAGCTTGACATTCATATGAGACGTAGTAATACAGAGTTCAAAAAGAGAACACAGAGAAAAGCAAGGCTAACGGTGAAAGATCCACTAAAAATTGGAGACCGGGAATAAAAAATATTTTCTGATCAAGTTAGATTTTGGCAGTAATTTTCATTGTCTTAAAAACAGGCTAATGTTAAGAAACCGTAATTAAGGTGTAATCACTGCTAGGCCTCGGTGGAGCTTACAAACCTGAATTAGAGTGAGAGCAGTGTTGTTTAAGTCCCTGAGGATGTCTGGGTAATGTAGTTTGGGTGTGTAAAATCTAAGAAAAGGGCGATATCGCTGAGACGCGATGTTTCAAACATTTTGATGTTCTTCTTTATAAGAGAACACATTGATTTAGGCTTATTAAAAATACAGCTCTGGGGCTGCAACATGGTTGTAAAGCAAATAAATCAAAGGAGAAATCTTAACACAGTTTCACATTCATACAGTACATATCTTTCGTTATTTTACACAAGAAAAGGAAAGACTGAAGGAGCTTTAGGCCAAAGTAAAACAAAGTCTCACCACAAAAGCCGTTGAGTTGGCAAACAAAACACTAAAAAACACTTTTTAGGAAAGGGAGCCAAACTTCATATTCAAAACTGTTGTCTGTTCTGCAGACATGGAAAATAATCCTTTTGGACTAACCAGCCTCATTAAAACCAAAGGACTGATACAAGGGCTATGTACACCAGCATGCAAAAATATTGAGGGTTAACATTAACAAAGTGTATATTCTCTCTGTCGGCATACATCGCAAAATCATCTGCCTACAGTTAAAGTCTTACCTTTCCTAAACCTACCCACAGTGCCTTCAACAAACAGTCCATTGATTCTCGCCTGAGAAAAAGACAAGGCAAGATTTCATGGGTAAAGAGGGTCTATATACAACTGTCATCAAATTGGTCATATTCATAAATATACTGTCTTTACAGGGTCCATATATAAAAGCCCTCAACTCCCACCCCACCCCCTTCCAGGAATCAGGCTTTAACAAGGTTTTAAAACACTACACTACACTAGTTTTCTACTACTCTTACTATAACAAAAGTTGTCTGCCGCTTCGCGCTACGCTACATCATGGATAAATACAAGCAGATACAGGAAGGGGAAACACCAAAGCAACAGGCATGAGCAAACGGAGCATTAATTTACCAAACATACTGCACTTGACTTATTTCTATTTGTTTTCCCTGAATTATCACCGGAAAAGGCTCATCCTTTTCCTTTTTCAAGATAAAGTACACAACATTAGAGATATATATATACATATGCATTTGTATCTGTGTGGGACTTGTATAGATATATCTATGTGCACATATAGAGCATTTCTTTTTCTTAAATATGAGGTTAGTTGTGTTAGCGCTTGTTTTACATTCAGTTTTAAACAATGATAAAGTGGTTGAAGATATTGAGGGTTTGCATGATTTTCAAATGAGTTGGGCTTCATTCTTTTAGCCAACCAACTTTGAAAACTTAAAGACAGGATGTAAATGAAATAAAGTTACTGCCATTAGATAAACAAAGCATTTTGTGAAATACAAAACTCCTCTGCCCTTCCAATACTCTCGCTAGATGACAACATCCTCTCTCCACATCTTTTCGGACAGATAAACATTGGGCTGTAAACTGTAAAGAGAAAAGGCTATGTAACCACCACCATATTAACAAAGTGACAGGGAACAGGTTACCTTGTGATAAGCCGTGATGAACAAACTCTAATGGAAAAAATCTAACATGTGGAGTCAAGGTTACATTGAGTTATCTTCTGAGGTATTCTGTGTTGTACTTTTTTTTACACATCGTTGCACACCAATAACATCATGATGGAGGATTTTAACAACAAAAAACAACTCAAATAACCAACACAGAGGGCTACTTTACCGAAGTCAGGTTACGTCATATTTCCACTTGTCTGTGTATGGGAAAGACAGCTCTGTAACGTCAAAGGAGAACTGGGTGATCGCTCAAGTTTATCTCGAGGGAGCGCTGCATGTATTCCCTGCTAGATATATAGTTACAATCCTTGCTGTATATAAAGCACTGGAAAAAAGATATTTGGCTGAAAATAATATACTGTATTTGTTAGTATAACAAAGGCCTATCATGGAGCCTTTTACGTGACATTGTTTCGGCTTGTTCATGACTGTCTCTCATCTTTGGCCAGCTCAGAGTAAAGCACAGATTATTATTTTGAATGTACAGTACATGAGATGTCTCACCAGCCTGGCTGCGAACTGACTGGTGATCCACTCACTTACTTCCGACTGTGTCTGACCTATTGACTGTGCTCATGGGTTGGACTCACTTCAACTTCACTAGAAATACACTTACTGATGCAGAAATTGCATGTAGACTTGACAATAGGGAAATCAGCATAAGAATGCAGAAGGCCTGTCAATGGAAAAAGTCATAATTTAACAGTGAAAACCGATAGAATACAGCAATGCACTGGAATTTAATGAGGTATGACTTGCTCAAAACCCTGTCATCCACATCACTGCACAGAATACATCAAAACAACAGATACACTGCACAACAATAACAAAAACAAACCTCTAAAGAACGTTGATGAAGCTCAAAACCACCAGCTAGCAAGACCTGCTACCATAAGGATGGTGTCTTATGGCTAACAGTAATGGACCAAGTCCAAACACATTTTCTACACAGCAGTGAGTGCAACAAAATAGGTTGACAGTCTGAGAACAGTCCTTTTCCCCTTTGGAGATTCACAACACCCTATACTGTACAATTCTTGGCTTCACTGCCCACAGATGCTGCGTGTTTGAGAAACAGAGAGATATTTGGGGTGGGCGGGGCTGGGCACAGCAATGTCTTTTCATCACAGTCAGTGACAATAAAATCACAGAATATTTACAAGAGCTGCCAAAGGGAATGTATGTGTGCACTGTAATGACCTCGGAAAAGGTGGCACAGGCCATTTCACAATCAGGATGGGGCCAACTTTTGAGTGACAAGGCAATCAGGGATCTGAAATGTATTTTGAAAAAAAAAACAAAAAAAACAAACAAGACACGCTGATGGTCAACAATCAGAGAAAAGCGTCTTCTGGAAATGCCAGAGGGTGGCATGACAGATCCCATCCCACTAACATGGCTGCCATCACAAAACATTAACCTGAAGCACATGCTCTCCAAGGCTTCAGGACCCGTAGAGCTCAACACAGCGCTGCATGGTGACCTGGAGTTAGTGCTTTACTGTAGGTCTCCATACTGGCGATTCCACACAGACTGAGGTAGCAGGTACAACAGAGACCTTGCATCCGCACGTCACACATTTGCACACACTCACGCGCAAATGCTCCCGAACAAATCTGAACAACAATGAGTTAAATAAAGTAGGAATAGTGAATGGGTCAAGAGTTTTACTGTATGGTGAATGCTAGCCTGCCAATGCTTGACCAAACTGTGCTCATGTTTTTCGTTTATATAACCCAACATGCATTGTTAAAAGAAGCATCAATTCTCAAAAGCAGCCTGGCTGTTTCCAAACAGTTAGTGTCTGAACCACTGTATTCTACAGAACAATTCTTTTTAGTGACGTTGAAAACAATGTCTAGGGCGAAAGAGGCCAGCTGCCATGTAATCAGCTCCTTAGGACCAGAAACACCTCCACAACAGAATCATGCTACAAGATTGTCATGGCAACACACAAGGGCACCCCATTGAGAGTTTTTTAATACATAGGAATCTAAATTTCCTTTTCAATCTGCACATAAAAAAATGCTCTCCCTACTTTTAAAGTGGATTTTAGATTAACTTGGTCAACCTTTAATAGCAGCTGATGGGGGGAGAAGTATTGCTCCTCTGAATGCCAGAGTGGTTCCAGTAAAAGGCTGTTGTTTAACTGCGGCGTGCGGGCGGGGAGAGCAATCTTACGTGGCCTTTTATTCGTCTCTACTTAGATGTGATCCTCCTCCTCAGACATCGCGCCGCGCCGTGTCTGGCTGAGGCAGCTCCGCTCAAATGGAGGTGTGGATCTAACACACACTGCACATCATCTAGTTGCTACCAGGAGGCTTTCACTGAGTGACCAAATTAGAGAGCGGGGAGTGGACATTGCAGCTGACAAACAAGATATTAACACGACTTCGCTTGGGTGCTTTGATTGGGTGGGGTTAGGAAATCAACAGTTAATTATCCCAGATTAGGAATTGAGACTGCAAAAGTGGCAGAATAGCGGCTAGGGTTATCTCCAAGATGAAAGGTTGCCGATGGGCTTTACCTATTCTACTTGTAAGCTTTCTTGACCCTTCAGCCCTACTTGCTCCTTAATACTTGTAATTGTACGCACTGAAAAATCGCTTAGAATAAAGGCGTGTGCTAAATGACAATAGTAAATAAAAACAGTCCCGTTAAACAAATCAACTGTTCAGTTTGGTCAGATTGGTAAATATTATCAGTGTATATGGATATACAGTATTTCAAGTAACATGGGATAGATTTTTCACAAGGCATTTAAAATTTTTACATCCAATTTCATTGGTATAACATAGATATTCTAGACGTTTATGGTTGGACTTCCAAGTTCCATTCATCACTGGACCACAGCTGAAGCTCTTCTGCTGGTAAGGAGAACAAACATTTTACGAGTGCAGTGAAAGATGAGAGATGCTTGTTGTACTGATTGCTGCAGCACAGTATTGTTCGAGATGTGTGTCTGGCCTTTATGAACATATGGATTTAACTTATTTCAACAAAAGGCTGCTTGGAAACCACTGGTACTCTGGTCCACTCATAAGTGTATTTACACATCGCCTGGCAAACTCCTCAGTCCTACTTTACATTTCACTCAAAGGAAAATCAAAAGTACAAGATTTAAGATCACAAGGTAATACATGGTGATATTGAGCATTTTCCCTGTTAGGGGTTGTTAAGGGCAACTAAAGTATGGTAGCATGGTTGAGAACATTAAAACGATTTTCAAACGTTCTCTTCCGAGGCAATGCTGCTGTGCTGCATGCCTCTAGACAAAGTCACACCCACGTACTTCTGAACGAGTGACAGCAGACGCCAGATTCATAATTGTACATATAACCCGCCCACACAAAGTGTGGTTACCTGATGAAGGACCCTGTGTGTGTGCATGTGTCTATATGTCTGTGCTATGCTCTTCCTGTATGTGCTAGAAAGAATAGATCATCGCATTCAGGGAGCCATGTCTTTCTTAGGCTTTTCACTCTTTGTTAAGAAACAAAGAACAAAACAAGAACCGAGAACAATAATGGTTATTTTTAAAAACTGCTCCCATCAGTTACACAAACCTTAGCAAATGGAGGTATGTTGCAAGTGTGTGTCATGTACAGCTGCTTTGACATGGTTGGACCTGAGGAATAAATGACAACCAGATATGCAGCGTGGAAACAGAGCCTACAGCGGTAAGCTCTGTCAGAGGAGGGAGGAGGGCGGCCATATACACACAACAAAGTGTCCTATAGTTGCACGTCACACAGCGTGCGTGACACAGAATAGGATGTGAGGTTACAGTAGTTTCTCTTTAGCTGTTTTCTTTAACATGTTTTGGACAAGCTCTTACACATAAAAAACATAAGTTAAAACAAATCAGCAAACAATAGATTGGTTTACCTGAAGACAGACATGTAAAATAAATAGATATATTCATATGTATGTATATCACTATTTTTCATTTTGTATAATATAAAGGTACATTTATGAGTAGGTGTCTTTCTTGGAATGCAGTGTAGACTTTTACAAGACAGTAGATAAAAGGTTAACTTGTCCACCTGTCCCACAATCGCCCCTCAGGGTCTCTGATCTATCTGGGTGTGAGAAAGTAAAACCCCTGTTACGTTACAACAACAAAAACACAACCAAAACCCACAGCAAACAAAGAGACCCATCTGTCTTTTTAACAGAGCAGGGTGTGCCCAACCTAATTCCTGATTTATGTCCTGCAGGGTGAAACCAGATCACTGAATCCCAAAATTAAAGTGAATAGCGTGTGGTTGGCATCGCTCAAACCCTCCCACAAACATCACCCAATGCTAGGCACTGAAATATCAGTAACCCTTAATGTGTGTGTGTGTGTGTGTGTGTTTTGAACGTGTTGTCAGAAGTAAACTACCACAAGGTTTGGTTGTTGTGAAGAAAAAAGAAAAAGAGGGTGGCAAATATTGGTCAGTCAGACAAACAAAGACAAGATAAACAAAGCAAGATTTAAAAAAAGAGCTATCGGAGGTGGATACTATATTTCCCAGAGTATCGTCTATCCCTTAGCCAGGCTTCCCTGGAAGGGATAAATACAATTATGAGGCACGGAAAGAAGTGGTGTTTCCGAGATTGAGGTATAGTACTTGGTCAATGCCAGCCAAGCTGATATATACTGTAGTATTTATATACGTAAGTCTACATTACATCTAGCACAGGTAGTTCAGTATGCGTCATTTTCCGACTGACTAATATTGCTGCCCTTCTGTTGGCTCTATCCTGAGACATTTACAGTACTGAAGGCTACTGGTGCAAGCCGCATCAGAAAACGACTGGCGTTCAAATGCAAGCAGCATAAATGTGGAGAAAACATAGAGACAGAAATAGTCTGTCGAAAAGGACTGAAAAATGTGAAATAATCATATACTTAGATTACATTCATTTTGTTTGTGTAAGTATATATGTATATATGTATGTATGTATGTATGTATATATATAAATATATGTACTGTATTGTGTTGTCCAAAGTATATAATATAGTATAATGTTTCTTAAAAGACAGCAGTGAGGCTCAGTTGCAAGGAGGAGGACTCTTTTGGACAGGGGGATCCGTTAACCACACAACTAGAAACAATCCATGAACCCAATGAAAGAAAACAATAAAATGACATGAAATAAATGCATTTTAAATGGCATGCACCTCACTGGGGTTTTATCCATTATGAAATGGAAAGCAAAGATATAATTACATTAAATTCTAGAAATCATTTCAAGAAACGTGTGAATTATGCATGAGCAGATTGTTAGTAACGACTCTCAATCTAAGTGTGGCATTGTGCCACAGTAAGCGCCAGCTGTATTACACATCTCTCTTTTCGCAGGACAGTTCCATGCTTTACATGCATTACATGATATGAGCTAATAGGCCGTTGTTCTTTTTAGGGGTAGGATGAAGGGTGCGTATCGTTGGGGGAAGGGCACACTGTGTCGGCACATGTTTTCTCTAATCAGATTCACAGCTCGCTAAGTCAGCAGCTATTCTGCCTTTTGTTAAAGGTTTCTTCTTATGAATTGGTTTAACATCAACATTGGTATTTACATCTTTGTACTGAGACCAGTGCATCTTTTTCAGTCTGATACTGAATACCATTTAATGCACTGGAAAACCTTTTAGACACTTTAAATGCTGTGCATTGTCAAAGTGTTTGGTGCATTTTATGCTTGTCTTATGCAGATTGAGGGGTTTTCCCAATTAGCTATTCATACATGCCAATCAAGTCAAGGGTAGGTCAAATCTTCTGAATCTTCAAGGTCAAATATTCATAACCAACAATGGCCAAATATCGATTGTATAAAATTATGGGTTATTACATGATTATACTTTGTACTGTTTTATGCAGTTTCATTCAGAAATCAGTTTGATATATCTGGCTCAGAGTATTTTGATACTTTCCACATGAACTGGGATATTTTCAATTTCCCAAACTCCACAATCAGCCACAAACTGGTGCATGCCATTTCGTTAGGTTACAACATAAAAAATGAGATAAATAGAAAGTACAATACATTTTCAGAGGAGTGAATTATTATTTCATCCGAGCTGAAACAACAGAGATATACAATTCGCAAGGAAAAATCTCACAGACTGGGTGAGCACCAGGCAGTGTTAGGAGTGATTAAACATTGACCACAGGGGGCCAGACAACATAACCAATGACCAACCAAGTAATTACTTCCTACCAGAAAACATTGAAGGATAAAAAATAATGTTTCTTCTGTGTCATAGATGATAGTTTTTCCCTTGCGTGACATTCTGTTACTTTGTTGATGATGCTTCACAGGCCATTAGAGGGGCATGATAACTAGATTTCACAACATATAACATAACTTGTGTAAGCTGTGTCAACCATTTTTTCAATAAAGAGGTAATCAAGAGGAAATAAAAATATGTTTGGGTCCAAGCTGGAGCTTTCTGAAAATCTTCAGACACTAAAGCTTTTTGTTGCCTTCTCAGTCCTTTAGCATCATGTCTGTTGTCCAAACCATACTATTATGAAGAGATATCCAATACATAACTTCAAATGTCTGTTGCACTCTTTTTTTAATAATCGAAAAGTGCTATTGTAGAAGTTTGTCAACCAAACTTCTATGCCAACCTATTATTTTCATTATAGATTAGACACAGTCTACTGGCTATTCACTGCAGAGCTGCTCAACTCAATCATAGCCTGGCAATATGTCCAGTATGTAGCATGTATGAGGTGTATGTTGCCCTCCTGCTTTTAACTATAGGTCCTGCAGGAAATATTCATGTAGGAATCCCACATTGTCTTGTCTCAGTTACCCTGAGTTAAAAATTAGGAGAAAAAAAATGTGGATTGGCTTTGACAACATCAATGTTCAAATAATTTACAATATATTAAATCTTCCTTAACTTACCCGCCCCTTGGTAAACCACCCTCCCTCAACAAAACAACCCCCTTTTTCACTATAAATGCACATTGTTGAACTGCCTTGTAAAACAAATAAAATCAACTCAGAGAGGAAGGATACATAAGCAAAATGAATTAGCTAAGGCGCTTCTTCTTAGCTTGATTAGGGAAATAAGTGTTGTTATTAGCTGTAAGCTAGTGATGCTAAAATATGTTAGATATAATGTAGGAATGGAAAGTAGATAATCAACTGGATACCAGCAGGGTTTCACATTTCTCATCCTGGAACACCCACAATCTAGTTCTGGCTTTCAGCCAATCAAATGTCAGTCAAAGGACTAGCAAAGTCTGTCACCGATTGGAGGAAACCACTAGGCTGCTCCAGCATTTCAGGATTAGCAGTGAGACGCTGATGGAGGTTAATGACAAAGCAGTCCACTGTAAGAGCTGATCCAGAATCAGATCACCCCCATATCTCTTATCAAGGTCATTAAGGGGTAAAATAGCCTCCTGAATCAGATTATGGATCAGCATCTCTGGGCAACTTGTGACTCCAACCTGTTGCAGGGTTGTGTCTGGGCTTCAGTGACAGACTATAATAAGTGCATGATGCTAGGGCAACAATGCCGAGGTAACCTAGTCTGTAAGGGCCAGACCCAAAGTGTAGTGCAAAAGAAAGCAAAACAAACAAAACAAAAAATAACAGAAGATAGAAGAAAGAAATATATCCTAAATTAAGTCAGTAGTATCTACAAAACTCACAAACATGCATCCCTGAATGACTTGTGTGTCTTTTACGTTCAAACGGACGGGTTAATGTTGCTTTCATTCAAATAGAGAATAGCAGAATATCTAAGGAGGAAAGAAAGGGCTTGGGGTTAAAGCATAATGGCTACCTGGGGATAAGAGGATGGGTTTTGATTTCGAACCCTGGGGAGAAATATCAATGGCATGATACAATTGGCTTTAAACATAATAAGACAATTGACTTACCAACTAGTACTTCAAGAGAAAGAGGAGGTGTTAAGGACTTTAAGTTGTCAGTTTGTTCAAATGGGGTTAACTTTCAACCTTCCCTCCCATTTTCCCCATATTCCAGTGGTCCATAACCCAACTTGCATTTAGAAGCAAAAATGGGTCAGTTTATCAAGTTCAGCAAAGAGGGAGTTGGGTTGTGGGTCAGGGATTATCAGCATGCTTTAGAAAATTTCATTAATTGTCATGTTACTCATATCTTAGCAGCATTTGTCGAGCCCCTGAATATAAAAGCTGAACAAATGCAAAAACCAGCCAAATAGTCGTGTCTCTCCAGTTTGTTTCAAGAATCCTTATTATCCCTGCATTTGTGCTCACCCAGATACTGCAAAGTACAATTGGCACAAATAAAGCCCCATTTGTTTTCAAATTATTTTAGTCACTTGTATGAGGTTTATAAAGTACTGTTTCTTTTGTTGTAATTTAAGCGATTTGTTTCAAATTGTCATCAGAATCTCCATTTTAATTGTCTTTGAGGTCACCAGCTACCAGCGGCAGCCCTTCTTCTTGCGGGGTGGCAGTGGGTGTGTTCTCCGAGTCAGCAGTGGAATCCTGGCCACCTCCTTCCATCCTCATCATCAGCTTGAGCTTCTTCTTTGGGGGGTTCTTCAGGGTTCCCATTCTCTCCTTCACCTTGTACTCCAAGGTGCTGTGCGGGATCCCATAGATGTTCTGGGCCTTGGACACACTCATCTTCCCACTCATAACTACGGCTATGGCCTCCTCCAGGATTTCACTGTTGTACTGGCGGTAGCGACCCCTCTTCTTCCTTGGTTGCTTGGAGCCAGGGTCCCCTTCCACATCTGAGGTGGAGTACGCTGGCCCAGAGGTAGGATGGTCCATATCAGAGCTCCAGTATTCAGACGCCCCATCCAGCAGGCCCCCAAGGCTTCCTGACAGCCCTCCGCGGCGATTCTGCTTAGGTAAGATGGCTCTCAACTTTCTGCTCAGGGCGTTTTCCCCATGGCTGCCGCCTCCCAAACCCAGTCCCCCGTAACCAATGCCATACAGCTCTGAGGTATGGGAGTCCCATGACAGATCCATGCCCCGTACCTGGGGGATCTTCAGGTCCACAGGAGGTGAATGGCCCTGCTCCCGCTTGTTCTCTTGGGTGTGGTTGAGGGCCTTGGAGACTTGGTTGTGGTGTTGATTGTGGTGGAGAGAACTCTTGGAGAAGGCTCCATAGTGGTTGTGGTGGTTCTCCAGGAACAGAGGTAGCTCTTTCAAGTCACCAAGTGCCCCACTCAGAGCTCCACTGGCCTGCTTCAACTTCAGCAGGCTGTCCAATTGTGTCTTGCCTCCCCAAGGGGAAGAAGAGCCCTCTCGTCCCAATAGGGAGTGGGACTGCCCGTGGTTGAGAAAACCGGCTGGCTCTAGATTAGCCAATGAGAGTGCAGCAGGCTGGCTTAGGAGGCGGTGTTTCTGGCTAAGGAGCTCTTCCTTGATGAGCAGTGAGCGGGCCAGTGGAGGCTTAAGGGGTCTGGAGTTCATGTAGTTGGGCTTCAGTTCTTCCTGTGTGTTCCTTGGCAGCAGACTGTCTTCCTCATCCATGTCTTGGAAGGTGTGGTCCTCTCCCAGCGAGCGCCTGATTGGATGAGGAAAAGGTTAAGTGATATAGTAATGTGCTATATATATCGTGACCTTGAATCAAGGTTTGGTGCCACTATTGTATTTCTTATTAATGCTGTAGAATTTAATGTTTACAGCTACGTCAGTGTTCAAATTACCCTACAGCTCCCGAGGGGGCCCACCTTACAGATGGCATTAGGGGGGACACATTAAGTGGGGGGTCTAGGGGGTCCTCCACCAGGTAATGTTCAGAGACAAACACTTACTTTCCTGCATTTTGGTGAATTTGTATGCACCAATTGCCTTTTATTAGGCTTTTGTAGAACTATTTCCAAATATGGAATATGGAATCTGTGATAAATAATTCTAACACAAAATTAACATGGACATTAATATTTGTATGTTCCCCCACTAGACAATATAGACTTTGCACTATCTGCTGACTGAGTGGCTGACTGTTTAGACTAAGGAGCGGAACGATGAAAGTGAAAGTTACGGCCACCGGAAAAGTCTCAGTTATAAAGGATCGGAAGGATCGGACCTTTGCAGTGCTCTACCACACTCTCTGTGCTCCTAACAGTTCATAGACACAACATGACCACCAAAGTAAATATATGAAATGAATGTCCATTCATTTCATATATTTACTTTGGTGGCATCCCTAGTCCCAATCTGTCCCAATCTCAATTTCAAATTGAACTAGGGATGCCCTGGCCAGATTTTGTGGTATTGAATTATTCTGATCTTTGTATAGGCCTGTACATTGCTAACAAACAGTTGAATGATTACTGATACAGATTGTGTTTTTGCTACATTAATTCATTCTTAATTGTCTGCATTTATCACAGCACCAATCTATCTAATAATTTTATGAAAATATATGAAAGGGGAGAGGATGAGCAACTGCGTGTGGCACACACAATACACTGTGGCCAGCAAATGTAGCATCCTGTTGTTCTAAATACAATGTTTTCCCTGCCAAAATACATATCTACTGTAATGTACAGAATGTCCCAAAAAAATGTACAGGATGGGATGGAGGGCACTAAAACCAACTTATGTGCTGGGGCTATAATACAATGTAGAAATGTGTCTGTGATTTGTCATTGGGTGTAAAAAGACAAATGGTCTCATACACAGGCCATACTATTAAACATGATTTAAATGTACTTAATCTATTCCTATATATTTGCAGTACCCAGAAAATGATAATGCATAATTGAAGGAATTATTTGCTATATGATAGCTAACATCTAATTAGCATTGACCGGAAATGTTATTGCATTTCGATCTTTGTTCCACTGTATACTTTAAAGTACTAAATTCAGAACCTAAGTGATGCCACTTGAACTACTGTGGACACTGGTCATTCTGCTAAGTAACTATAGCAACAGCAGCAAATGAAAAAAAATCAGTCCCATAGGTTGACATTATAACTATATATATTTTGAGCTGATGGCAGACAGTAGAAAGGTGCCTACATGAGAACGCAGTATGACTCCATCTCAAATGGGTTCTCTGAGGAGCAACAGTGTGGAGACCCCTCAACGGGGATTAAGACCAATTACCACAGCTCGGCCTCAATGAAAACAACAGCGATAATGAGAAACATTGGAATACACATTCCAATAAAGCTTTACCTCTTACAGCCAGGGCAATGATTTGAGTGGTTCCACCTAGTCGTTAGGCTTTAAAGAAACACTCCTCAATGTGATTAGGTATTGGAATTCCCTTTGAGTTTGAAACCAGTGTTGCAGAAATGTTGCTGTTTTGGTTTGAAACTCCAAAAGCGTGTGAGTGCCTCATCTCTAATCCTCCCTCTACAGCCACCCACACTTTCATGGACAGTTATAACATGAGCTGGAAAGAAATGTGGGGTTCTGGTAGCCGGTTAAAGCAATCATGATGACTTTTCATCAAGATGACACTTTCTATATCAGTGTGGAAAATCTCATTTGAAAACTGTACGTTGGGGTGACAAATCACTAATTAACCTGATTGGCTAAATGCGACGCTTCGCACAACATGCGGATGAGCGCTTTGGCTCATCCAAGTATACTTTAATTCCGTTGTGGACCAGTCGACTATGTCGGTATCCAAAAGTCCATATATCCAGAGTGCTTTTTATAATGCAAAATCTGTATGCACAAACTGTTTCACAAGCACACGGTTGGTACAATGAACAGATTCACTGAAAAGAAATGTTGCCTTGAACGTTCTTCTTGCTTTTAAGATTCTTAACATTAACGTTTCACTAGGACTATGGTGTTTCCTGAAAATACAATATTTTATAAGCAGGAAATCTTTTATAAATATCTGTCTATCAGCACAAACTGTTTCCCAAAAAGTATACTTTGGACTTTAGTCTGGGTAAGATAATTTAAATATATTGTATAAATAACTTATATATCACCACTGCCCCAAACAGCTCCTAAAGACTGCAGGAGGTCATCAGCCTCTAGTGTTGCCATAAAGACAACACACACTCATCGCTCCTCTTACCCGTTTAGCCCAGCAGTAGTGGAGAAGCTGGGTGTGGTTTTGATGAGACTGTTGTCCAAACTAATGTTCTTCTTGGTAGAGAGGTCCAGTACACCGTCTGAGTATCAAAGAGCACACACACATGCACATGCACACATGCAACACATGCACACACACACAAACAGACACACACACACACACACACACACACACACACACACACAGAGCAAGGCAGAGGCAGATGAGTACTTTCAACATGTTAAAGGTGAAGTCAGCAATGCTGAAGAAAGATAGTTGATATTTGAACTTTGAACAAAAACACCTCTCCCTTCATTACTATAGGGTGCTCTGTTAGAAGCTCAGCCCTCTCAAATATATCTCTGGGATATTGTTGTGTCTGCACCACCTTGTTCGTGTTCGAACTTACTGAGCCAGGGCGTTGTAGAAAGACCAGACTTTTTTCTTAGTGTGCACACAGAACGGACAGCTAGCAGACCGTGAGGACATTTTATTATCTTACAATCACTGACTCTACCTTTAAATTATCCTTACATAATGTAGAGTTCACACTACACAACTTTATCCCTGTTATCCACTCGCCGTCAACTTTTTTGACATGGCAGATAACAGCTCCAACTTTGAGGGAAATCAGAGCATGCTCCCGTGGGCAACGATTGTGTAGTGTGAACTGCTTACAACGCGATCTGAGAGTGTCAGCGATGCATCGCAACTCCCGATTGGATAAATATTTGGACCTGTCGGGGAGTCCACATCCTGTAGTGTGAATGGTGTTGTGACCCGGCAATGACAGCAGCGACGACCTATACAGCCAATGAGAGCGCAAGACATGCAAGAGAGGAAAACAAGGGGGAGGAGTAATTACCTTTGTAATCAGAAATGAACTGCTTGAAGAAACATTGCATCCCTTCTCAACTGAACGTTTGACATTCAAATGATTTATAACCAGATCAATGGTGCAATATTTTGAGAGTGAATGAAGCTTGTTCAGAAATGTACCTGCTCCATGTTAACAAGGAGCAATGGCTACTACTACAGACTAGTCCTGTTTCCTGTTACATCCTACTTGTGACATAGGCTACAGTATGCTATGCCACGTTTACTTTTGTCGCATGAAACGTCTTGTAATGTGTGACCCCTTGTTGCCGATCAGCCATGTAGTGTGAAACTCACAACTACAAGATACCCGATTACAGAGAGACAGTTATGTGTAATGTGAAACAACGATATTGTCATTTGACTACAAGTCATGTAGTGTTAACTTGGCATACAGTAAGAAGCAATAGGCACGTTCCTCAAATTTGATTGTGTGTGTACCGTATATAAACTGTCTGGACACATGATTTGATGATTGTTTCAAATGCACTACCTTGTTGCGCCAGGAGATGGCACCAACCTCAGCACGTCATATGTCCAGAAGGCTGGCACCTTCTGCTAGTGCAACATGGTAGTGTGTTTGGTCAGTGTGACCCAGAGGACAGCGGGAGAGTTAAGTGTGTATGTGTTTGTGTGCATGTATGAAAGTTTGAGCCTGCACACGCAAGTGTGTGTGTGTGTGTGTGTGTGCATACAGTACCTTGCTGGCTAGGGTCCAGGCTCTTCTTGACGGTGAGGTCCAGTGGGCTGTCCTGGTCCACCATGAGAAGCTTGCTGAGGACAGGGTTCTGTGAGGAGGCTACGGCACCTCCTCCCAATGCCTCTCCTCCGCTACTGCTCCTCGTGGCGCTCCCACCAGGGCTCAGCCCTGCGTCCAGGGTTGGGGAAGGAGACGAGGAGGAGGACGGAGAGCTGGGCGGCGGCAAGGCCAGAGGCGCCAGGGGGCCCGAGTAGGGCCCGTCCGGGGGACTGGGGGGCGGGGCCAGACAGGCCGCTCTCCGCAGGCTTTGGTCCTTCATGGTGCCGTTGGGCGGGGGCGGGTCGTCCTGAGTAGTTTTTGAGGTATATTCTGCAGCGAACTGGCGGATCATTCGCTGCATGATCTCACGAGCCACTAGAGGGATGTGGGGGGCAGACAAACTCTGGAGCTCTGCAGGGAGACGGAGGCAAGGGCGTGGTCATTTCTGTTGGCCAAGAACCTGTTAACATGACCCTGAACCTCAAACCCCTTGACTGTGTAGCTGCCTTGCCTCAACATACACTCAAGATGAAAGATTCCTTTGGATGCTGTGTTGAAAGAACTCCATCTATCTTTTATAACCTGCACTGGGTTCCATTGTTCCTCAGCTCACGTCTAATACACTGTTCTTAGTTTTGTGAGAGCTTATTATTATGGAGACTTTCAAGTATGTTTTTGATAAGAAGTAATGTTCGAATAAATCCAGTCTGTGGAATTATTTTAAAATACCATTTTACTATACCGAAAAGTATATTTTAAAACCTAGTGTAAACAAAATTATATATATATATTTTTTTATTGCTGCTAAATGCTGCCATTGTTTTTAATTATTTTTGAAATACAAAAATCTATACATGATTATACATGATTTTAAGCTTCAAACATACAGTAGCTCCAACATGATCAAAGTAATTACATAATGGCATTGAAAAGACAGATACATATCTTTCTCCTGCTGTTATAAATGTTACTCCTGAGTTACATTTATAACAGCAGGAGAAAGATAATTATATGGACTATGGACTATGGATGCCAGTATTTGGCATTATTTGTGCTGTACGGTGTCATATGTGATAAACACTGATGCTATCAGCATTTTGATTTAATGGCCTGATTTTCATAGTTTGCAATAATGTAAAATGGGGGATTATCTATCTTATATATATTTTCATTGAATAGATACCACTTTTTTGTTGATTTGATCAATACTACAATATGTCATTTCAGAATGCAGGTTTTTACCCACAAAACCATCTTGCAACCATCAGTTAATGCACTCCAAATATCACATTTCTGCCTCAGATCACAGTTTGAAAAACAATAATTTGACCCCAAAAGTGTGGTCTTCTGTAAAGGAGATGGGTGGAGAAAAGTGTGAGGGTGGATTAGAGAGGAAGCTGCTCAGAGTGCGAACCACTCAGTACTCACTGGAAGGGAAATGTGCTGTGTAATGTGGATGTTTATTAGTGGGCGGTATGATACGTGGGTCCCCCATCTCTCCAGAACAAAGCCAAGTGCTCTAGAGTCAGCAGACATTCATATTTTAGCTAAACATTAAACATCAAACTAGGTTGAGAATTTCAGCTGCATGTCCTGCAAGAGGACAAAGAAGTGAAGCTAAGCAGGCGTCAGGGACTCCATCCGCAATATGTAAAGGTACACTGGCAGGAAGGAAGTAAAAGCACTCGCCAAACTGAGGCATGCAGTAGAATGGAGCACAATGTGTGTGTGAGGATGGGGTGTGTTTCTCATGAATGTGTATTAGTTTAACTTTGACTGGGGCCAGATTAATTAGGGCCAGCTATTGGCTAACACCTGCTTCCTCTTCTCTAGAACCCAATCCAGTCTAAAAATACATTAACCAACAACAACAACAACAAAACATCCACACAAAGGCTACTTGACAGAAAGCAGCAGGCAGGCTTGTAGGAATGTGACTTGTCAAAGAAGTGGCAGGCTTCTGTTGTTCATCATGGTGGCGGAGGTGGTGTTGAAGAAATGTAATGATACAAATCATACAATTAACCACTAATTAGTTCATTCAAATTAAGAATAGCATGACTTTTTTTGGTTTTTGTTAAGAGCATTCAATATTTGAGATAACTAGACTGTATGGTGTGATACATACTGTAATGAAAACAACATGAGTAATAGCTACCAGAGCTAAATCTCTGCATTGCATTTAATTCAATTTCATTTAGTGAGTAATGTTGTTGACATTTCGTAGTGTTAAATGAGTTGCTATGTGATTATAGTGTCAGCTAATGATCTAAAAGAAAATGATGGGCATGGATAAAGTCAAGATGCGTGGTAGAGACTCCAGCTGCACCTTTGTGTCGTGCGTGACCACAGTGGCCTACCTTTCCTGTGCAACACAGCATTGAGGAGGTCTTGGGCTTGTCTTTCCAGACGGCTGATCTTGCACTGTGCCTGCTTGTAATCTTCACTTCCTGACAGCACCTGGCTGCCTCGACCGTTTGCTACAACGTGGTCCTGCAAACACACACACACACACGGGCGCACACACTCACACCAATTAACATGTGCATCAAATACATTATGCTGATACTGTCTAGAGAACCACTTCTTATTTTATTTGGCCCACAACCCCTAAACGAAGGCAAGTGGATGCGCATGCACAAATAACCTACAGACCCTGGACGATAATAAAAACAGACCTTATTGTATTACTATTTTATTACTATGCTGCATTACTGCATTATCATTAGCGTAGCTGTAGTCCTACGTACTGTATGGCTCAGCGAGAACATGGGTCAAAATAGCGAAAGAGATCTTGGGATGGGGGGCTTCCTGTAAGAGGCAGATGGCTGACCTCTGGGCTCTGACTGGGGTCAAGTAAGATCCAATGAGGTCCAATGCCATCGCAGGGAAGCCTAAAGGCTCAACCAGTGGTCCTGATCAGATCCTTGAGGATCTCTTGGCTACAAAATGCTGGCAGCCATTTTAGAGAAGAGGCTCTCAAAGCGATGAGAACGTTTGGTGAATGTTGAACAAAGGCTTCACAAGCATCGACAGCATGTGATTGGTTGCCTCAAGGTGGGGGATGGGGTGTGGCTGTCTGCCTCCCTTGTCTTTGAATGTGTGAGTGGGCATGCACACACACATGCACACACAGACATACACACACACACACATACTCACAAACATTAGTTATATAAATGGGTTTACTTTAAAGGGGTACGGTTTAGAAGATTCGGTTGTATTTGTTCCTTACCTTAATAGGTAAGGAACCTCTATAGGCCCACTCACACACTCACAACGGTAACTTCTCTCCATTCACATCCATTGGTCATATTCTTTTTAACATTCTGTTTAGATTCATCACCTTTATTTATGCACGCACGTGTAGATCCTGTAGAGATAGTGTATTTATCTGTCAGTAGAAAACTGTCCTAGCCCTCGTAATGTCCTCTGGGTCAAAATGACCCAAATCACTAGCTCTTTGTGGCAGACAGAAGGCGCTAAACCTAATTCTACAG
>JAODUG010000001.1:82556-118109 GCA_027564795.1 Aphredoderus sayanus | reverse complement strand
CTCCCTCTTATTTGGGGAAGGGACTTTTGACTTGGATGGTGGGCGTGACAAATTGCTGTCTATGCACGAGCGCACACGCTCACACACACATACACACACACACACACAAACAGATGTAGAATCAAGGTCTGCTGATGGGAAAATATAACTCATTGGACACACCGAAATGTGATCCTTGCTTCAGATTTCCTATGCTGTCGCCTCTGCCCCCCTACATTGCAGGGGCAGGCCACTAGCAGCTTCAGGTGGTGTCCAGCATAATGTATCCTTTTCATTTTGTTCATTTGTTTAGCCTAGCAAACGTATAAAAGCTTGCTCTAATTACTCATCTAATTATCCGGTTATCTCATTATGTGTCAGAGAGCAGGAAAGAGGAACCTCATGCTGAAGATACTGAGTTGGTTGAACCCAGACACAGAGCTCCCCATGGCTTCACATACAGTATTCAAGTCCATCTGACATGCTGGCTTATTGGTCTACATTCACTCAAAGGACTGCAATGTGTGTTTGCAATCATTAACACACATTTATTCTTCAGTGTATACAGTGTTTATTCCATCAGACTGTTGAAGGAATAACAATACCAGTATTTGTAGGTAGATATTCCACCCATGCATTTCCTGTTTTTTTTCTAGCACTTCACATATGTACAGCACTTTTGCTGCATTTAATTAGCTGTATTTGACCTGACCATTTGCTCTAAATATATCCATTTGAAATAATGTATGCAACATTGTTGTTCCTTTTAAAAAACAACTCTAAAAATAATGTTTCACTATGGTCATTTCCAATTTAAAAAAATAATGACAAGAGTACATATGATTTATTATATGGCAAGGTTGTTAAATATTAACACACAGAAAAGAATTGTGTCAAACTGAACAGAAAAGTGAATAGACATTTTTAGGATTTTATTTTACTTTCTCAGAGTAGACACATGCGTTTCAATCCAATATTTTTGAAAGTGAAGCTGGCCTAATAGAGATGTCTTATTGCTCCATGTTTTTATTCCCATCCCATTTGGCCTTTCTCCCAAGAAATACAATGACTTAAATCCTCCATTCAAGCCTTTACAATAACTTGGTGAGAGGAGCATCTCTGTCAGCGAGCAAGTGAGCAAAGTCTTTGACTGGTGCTTTTTGAAGCCAACAAGGACATTCAGCATGTGATGTTTGATGCACATGTCTACACCTAACAACTTGCATCCCTGCTAATAGATAAAATGTTATTCACCCAAAAAAAATACACCTAATCTATACAAAAGTTTCAGTTGCCATTTTTGCAGCCAGGCCCACAAGCAGCCATCTTATCTACCATGAACTCAAAGGTGAAAACGATGTGTTAAAAACCTTAAGATTGATAATTGCATTTTGAGGTTGTGAAAATATATGTTAACTCTATTTTGTCATGCACAGTACAGTACTATATGCATGCCTAATAAGAAAAACAGCAGGGGTGTAATGAAAAATAGGAGAGATGTATCAGAGATCTTAATCCTCTCGCTGTTTCAAATGCACTACCAGCAGATGGCGCCAACCGCGCCATGTCCATGTTGTTGTTGGCGTGTTCAGGTGGCACAAAAAGGGCACTGGGTCATTTTGACCCATAGGACAGCAGCAGGGTTAAAAAAGGCTGGCTTATTTTTTATGAACTTACACTTTTGTGTAAAGCCCTTCTTGTGCAGACTTGCTTCCATTTGTTATGAACATTATTGTTATTGATCTAACAATAATGTTCAAAATACATGCGAAGCAAATCAAAGGTTTTAAACATTTTGAGCCGCACCCCTATAAAAGCAAAAGTATTATTGTAATTCCCTGTCAACACAGATTTGGAGGACCTAAAACAAGTCACTTTCAACTTCAAGCCTGAATCTTTGTTGTTGTGTTTAACATTATCCAGTATACTGTACTGTATATCCAACAGTAACTGGATTTGATGTACATTTAACACAGGCATTAAAAGAAAGTAATAATAGTACATGGACCATACATGGCTCCATAACATTTCTGCTTTTCTGTATCAGAAGAAGCTGTGTGGATGTGGTACTGGGTAAACAATCTCATCTGGCCCTCATGACCTACAGTAGTTCACTTAAAAGTGACAGTGTCCACAGGAAGTGACTAGAGATAGTAACACGATTTAAAGTGACACAGTGTACAAATGGAAGCAAGTCTGCACAAGAAGGGCTTGATAGCCTAAACATTATAACTTATTATCACTAAAATACAATTAAATGTATCAAGTATTCTTGAATGCTGTAAAGGGTTTGGTGTTATTCTCACACACAAACAAACAACTCTACAGTCCAAACAACAAGACAGTAGACCTAACATAATCCTGTTACAATAAACTACAGACATGTGCAGACCAACCATGGAGGATTTGTTGTTGTCATTGGGGTTGCATTTCAGTTGGTATTTGAACTAAAGCTACAAGAGAATTGGCAAAGGCAAGAGGACAGCAGATAGCAATTGCCCAAACAATCACTGAAGCTCAGACCCACAGCCACAGCTACCGTATACTGCAACATTCATGCAATTCAAAACATTTCCCATTTGAGTACTAACCATTTCACAGGTTATTATGCTTTTAGGCACAGCCTTGCTTTGACTTACTGCAAAAAGCAGCATCAGGACAAAAAAGAAAAAGGCTAAAAAAGTATTCAAATACAGTAGACATCCCAGCATTGTAAGCATTGTTGAAACTGACCGGTACCATATGTCATGTGCAGTTACAGGCTATATTGTAGCTACAGACACAGTAAATGGACGGTGACGTTCCATAAATGTATGACTTCAAAAACTTTGTCTTTTTTGTAATAACTTACATTCACTATAATTTAGTATTAAGGAGCATGTAGGATGTAGGGATTAGGAAGGGGTTAGCAAGGATAATTACAGTAAGGCTGAGCTCGTCGGGATAAAAATTACATCTTTTGTGGGGGCGTGGGGTCTGACCAACCTACCTATCCACTAACCTATACTGACACAACAGAATAGGTGCGTTATAAAACCTGTATATATTTATGTATGTATTAACATACGTATATTTATTTAAATTATTTGTATAGTAGTAGCCTATGTCTACATGATTGCTATACTGTTTCTATAGCAACCCTCCTTCAGTGAATGTAGACATCTTGTTCCCTTTATTAAACCAAAGAAATCAGATGCCTGAAAATTAGATTGTTAAATTGTGTTTATAAACATTTAATGTCCATAATGTACATGTCACATTAAATATGTATGTATTGGATTCCTTAAATGATTATGAGATAGAGTGAGAGACAATGTGTGCTATAACATATGCTAAATATTTTTTTAAATATGATTTAAACTAAACAAATAATATAATGCACGGTCACAGCTACATATTATTATAATATTTATTTACATATTTCTTATTTAAAATAATTATGATTTTAACACATACAATTGCAATTATAAAATTGTAATTATCACTTCTTATCAAATAGCTTATGCTTCCAAATTCCTTTTCAATAAAACGGTGCTATGAACAGGACATTGGACCTGTATCAAATATAAAACAGAGTCACAGTCTTATTTTACAAGGAGGAAATGAAAGCAGAAAAGCAGTAGTGAGTACAGTAGAATTAGGAGTTGGTATATTTTGTCCTGTTTTGCCAATATGCATTACAGTGTATGAGCTGCAACAAAAGCTAACAATGGATGCCATCAAAGAAATAGCTTTACTGCTACAAATAATGTACAGAAGCATTGACTGAAGGTTTGGAGCATTCACAATACTGCTGTGAGTTTAGCACAATCATAAGCAGGATTACACGTAAGGAAATAAAATCAGAGCTTAGGAAAATGCTCTGTGACGCAGATGAACCACAAGGTTAAACACACTACACAGAGCATGACTGTTGAGCTCTCAGCAACTGAAAGAAAAGTGTGTCATTTCTCATTTACTCCCATGGGAGCCTAAAGTGAGGGCAGGGGGGTTGAACACACTTACTACAGCAAAGGAGGATGCTGAAATACTTTCACAGCATCTGCTTGATACAAAGAAAACCATTAGACAAACGCACACGCAATGTACAGTGTACTGTAAGTGCTGTATGGCGATCCAAACAGCTTCATTAACAGAATGTTTCCATGCTCATGCAAGATCTTTATGTTTAACTTGATGATCCCACATCGTGTCAGCCGGCCTACTGCTTCTTTTTACACATCTGCTTGATCACAACAGTCAAATGCAAGTATTTGGAGGTAAATATGGGCCTAATCAGGAGCTCAGGAGGCCCACGGGGGCTGGATATGTGTAAGTTGTTATTATCACATGACTTTCACATGGGACCGCTGTCGCACTGCTTATATCTGGACAGACAAAGGACGTCATTCATGAAAATAAGTAAATAAAGGATAAATACATAGATGGATGGACTTCCCCACTGCAGCCAGCTATTGTGCATAATTGCTACAAAAAAGGAAGCAAACAAACTAGCAAAGCAGGCACTAAAACATTTCTGAGACATGGCCATTAGGGGTAACGATAGACACATTTGTAATTGGAAGGATACATGGATGGATACAATTTAAATTTTAATTTAGATTTAAATTAAATCAGTTTTTATAATTTAAAATTCTTAATACAATTCAATATTTTAAAATGTATTGATAAACAGACATAATATCATGTAAACATATTTTTGGGTTCTGTCTCCATTAAATATATGCTATCTTTATATGAATAATGCCCTTTACATGTGTATTTTATATGACATTTAGCAGAAAACCACTCCCAATGCACACAGCCAACATGTAGCCAGGAGAAACATATTTCTCAATAAGTATATAAAGAATAAAATAAAAAATAGATATGTGGATGGTTCAATCCATCCTCCCCCTCTCTTGGCCCATATACATTCACACCCTTTGTGTCTGTCTGTGTGTGTGTATGTGTGTACACCTACTCTAAAACCCATAGCAATTGTCAAGTCAAGGCTAAAGGCCATACTTCAAACATGCACTGTGGTGTGTACATACTGTATAGGCAAGGCGCATACAGCGCATATACTCACTGCAACATAAGGTCTGTTTATATAGGTGCTTCTTATCAGATAGGCAAGCTCATAATCAATTATGTGACAAGTTACCTTGATGGGAGCATACACACTGTTGTGAGAAGCTAATTGAGGGACTTGCACACCAGACAGAGAGAGTATGTGTGTTTGTCTGATGTATACTTTGGGTTTAAAGGTAGAGTTAGCAATTGTAAGATAATACCGTTCTCTGTGTGTGCTGAAAAAATAATCCAGTGCTTTTACACAGCTTTGGCTCTGTAAATCAGAACACAAAAAAGTAATGCAGACAGCACCACACAACACTACCCTAGCCTTCACAATGTGTTTCCAATTTATGGAGCAGAGCTTCTTGGGAGCATCCCATGGCATTGTAGGGAGATTTTTTGTTTTGATCGAATTCAAATATCAACAATCTTTCCCCTGACTTCACCTTTAAGTTCTGACATACAGTATATTGAACACACACACAGACACACACACACATGCACGCACGCATCATGCTCACACAGACGCACAAAAACACATGAGTTTACATGTACTGTAGGCTACCTCATGGCTCCTGCTGTGTTTATGTCAGTTTCCTTGAACTCTTCCCTAAAAGCATCCTTAATTTGTGTACATTCTGCATGCAGTCCAAAGGTAGTCCAGTCCAAAGAGCCAAGATATGGGCGATAACGCATATCTTGCAAAAGTATTATGTTAGAGAGGGCATCCTCAACAGGAGGACAGTGCCCAATATGAAGCTGTCACTGGTACTGACCTCTGTGAAGGGTCATATTATTGGTTGCTTATGCTGTTTAGAAGCTAGTTCTTAAGATGTTATCTGTGTTGGCCCAAGACCCCCAAAAATAAATTGGGACCAAAGCTATATTAGATAAATAAGTTGCCCTACACAGTAATGTATTACTAAATATGTATGATAGTGTATGATTAAATGATTACTAAAATAGTTGCAGCCCATAAACAATAGATTCAGTGCTGTACATACAATGTGTGTACTGTAGTTGAAAAATATAGAATTTATAAATCTTGAAATGATCTCATTGTCCCAAAAAAGTATTTTCCCACCCTAGCGTTGCAGTTCCAATGTCCCTTGTAATGTAATTCCAACAGAGCAAAGTCTAAAGTTCATGGAACAATAATATCCCAATTATTTCTGGAAATTCTAGAGGAAAATATCAAGGTCATGAGGCATGATGTTAGTGCTTAACAAACAAGTACCTCTACAAAAGAAAGGGTTTAAAGGAGGCATTTTAGAATGACCTGGTAAGAGTCTTGACCTTTCACCTTATTAGAATGTTATGGTATGGTCTGAAGTAAGACTTTTGCGCAATTAATAATATGAAGCCGATAGAATCCTAACTATCTGCTTGTCCATTGGGAAACCATATGTTGTTTTGGATTCTACCTCACAGCATTGGCAAGAGGCAAGAAATATGCACAGACCTGCTACATGTTAAGTTCTGATACTGTATACCATTACAGTTCATCAGTACAAGTTCAAGTAGGCCTACATATGGGGGCTGTGTTCACAGAGGGTAATAGTTTATTTCTGTGCATTAGATTTGATGGAGACTGGAGAAAGAGAGCCATGGGAAGATGGTGACACACCGATGATCACCCAAACAAAATGTGGCATGTTGCTTGACCTTGACTATTATTGTAATGTGTAGCACTGCATGCTTAACAAATAAGCAGGGCAGAACCACACACATACACACACACGCACACACTCGCACACACACGCATGCACACACACACACACACGCATGCACACACACACACACACACACACAAATATGCTTTCATGACTAATGCATGTGGGTGTGGGTGTGTATGTTTTGTGTGTGTGCGCTGGAGCAGTAAGCTGAATAGTGCACTGTACAGTAAACTACTGAGTAGCCAGCCAATATCACCAAGCATTCATATGGTATTGTGTGTGAAGGAAACAGAAAAATACTTCCACCGGAGAAGGGACGGCAGGTTACAGGTTGATCTGAATAAACACATTTTGCGTATGGAGCAAAATGCAAAGAATCAATACCATCCGTGTCGGTTTTCCTGGTCTGTTCAAGGCATTGGTCTACATTCTCCAACATACCACATACTGTATGCCTTAGTCCAGAAAAGACCCCCAAAAAATCCCATTTGACCTGCTGGTTTGCATTCTGTATTGTATAATATAAATACTGTTTAAGAAAGTGCAATATACATAATTGGTATTATTTATGTTTCTATTTTCTGTTTGTCATAATTACAGTTTAGTTACTAGAAGATTTGATCTAGAAAGCAACCTAAAGTTAGTATTTCATTTAAGCTGGCATGGTTTAAGTATTTTTCTAGAGTATTCTTTCAGGTAATATAGTTTACCATAAACTAACAAGAGGTCTTGAAGTATAATTGAAGTTATCTAAAACAAAACAAATATGTATTTATTTGTTGACTATTTTAATACATTTCCAAACCAGAATAATATAGGCTGAATTTTTACTCTAAAGTAAAGGCCAAATCTTTTATGACAAAACAGTTTCGATTGTTGTCTGTGTACATGTCTGGACCAAATAATGGCTAATAATCCATTTATGGTGGCTTTGAATTGCAAATAAACCTGCATTGTGTCAGTGATTTGTTGTGCAAACTCCATCAGTCAGCACAGACTACACTAAACAACTACAAGGCTGTGTACTACCAACTTGTGTTTCCACATTGTGTTCCAGCCTCCCCATATGTGTCTCTCTGGGAACTGCTCTTCCCGGCCCTAAAGCTGCATGCAGCAACAGTGGCCTGGCACAAGGCATGCCAGCAGGTACGTCTTCAAACAGACATGACCAGATTAAACTCGCCCAACCCCCACATTGTAACAATGAGATTGCTGCTAACCACACAGACACAGTTTTTGATGGTAATCAAAAAAAGCCTAGCTGCCTTATTAAACAGAAACTAAAAAAGTGTGGTAATCTTATTTGCATGATAAGATTGTTTAAATAATCTGTGTGAAAGCCAAAGATATTTTATTTATAATGTAACACTAGGAAAGGAAAGGAAAGGAAATATAAGATAATAATCTTTTGCAGTTGAATAAATAGTTTTATGTCAATATGGTAGTATACTGCTTAACTGCTCAGTTAAATTAAACTGTTCCTATAGTAAAATTATATATTAATAATACTGTGACTAAAGTGTACTGACACATTTGATACCTTTCATATTTCATTCTTTAGAAGCAGAAAATCAATAATACTGGAGTGCAATTGTTACTGTGAACATGCAATGATAACACTGTCTGTGTACGTGGTAATACTCTACTACTTCTACTATTGCCCTTGACCAAGGCACATTCGAACTGGAGTTATTCCCTTTAAACATCTAAATTAGCAACAGTGAGATGGTAATGTGTTCATGGCAAGTTCCCTTGAAAAACATTTTTTTTCTTATAATGTATATCTTTTTTTTCAATATGGTCTTCGTGAGCCTGACACAGCTATATTTAAACAGCGCTGCTCAAACTCAAATGCAATGCACTACACACTCACAGTCTAATGCTTTGTACCAATACACAATTACACAATTCTAACTCAAATAAGACCATCTACAAAACTTGACTTGTCCCAGATTTTAAGGTGACTAAAGCAAACATTCCCTACCTAACTTCTTTATTTCTGTACACACACACACACACACACACACGCACACACACACACACACACTGACACACACCCACACACACCCACACACCACCAGACAAAGAAATTCTTCCATAAATTTGGGTTCAAGTGTGCGACGCCCTGTACAAAGTTTAAGAACTTTGATCACTACAGAGTGAGGAGTGAAAGAACTGGGAAGGAATCTAGAGAGATAAAGAGATGGAGAAGCAGTTCAGATTTCAGACGTTCGCACTGTTTGGGGCTGTATGAGACTAAAACACCTTAATAACACCAGTATTTAACCCTCAGCAGAGACCGCAAGAATAATACTGGCCTAATCTTTACATAATAGACTACAATCCAATCATGCAATGCATTGGATTTAAACTAAATGTGTCTGGGGTCTGGGTGTATCACTCATAGTCCAATTATTTTGGGTTCAATCTCCACTGTTCCAAAGTATCCCCTAAAAGACAGATGACCTCTTCCTCCTATGTAATGTCTGGTAAGTGTACGTTGTACTACTGTTTGCAGGCCTACAGATAGAATGGTTCAGGAGTGCCAAGGCACAGAAATACACTCACACAAACAAAGATACACTCACACAAACTCCACATGCTTCACACACAGTATCATTACCAGATCGTGGACATGTACAGCACAGAGATGTTAGCCTTAAATATGACATCATCGCTACATCTGTTCTGCCCACACTGACTGTCTAGGAGGGCGGTAGAAGTGACATGATTTTACTCCAAAAGCTCATGAAGAGGATTAACAAGCTGAGAAGAAGGCGATAGATCTGTATGGCTGTCCATCTGTTCATTACTGAAATTCCACTCATTTACACACTTTAGGGGCGGGGGGTTTGAAGCCGCTCTCATGATCGCAATGTATGCACAAAGATCCTGTGTGTGATTTTGTGTGTGCAGTTGGTGGGGGCGGGTAATGACTGACAAACACACACACACACACACACACACAATATATATGAATATGTGTATATACTATACACATATTCATATATGTATAATATCATTCTAATTCTAATGTTTATTATAAAAGTTATTTATTATTGGTTTTCTTTCCTAAATTATGCTTATAAAGCTATAAAGCTTTATGGAAAATAACTAACTTGTGGTGGGAGTCCAGTCTTTTCACGGTTTTAAAGATGAAGCATCTGAACATAATTGCACTATATAGGATGAACATGCACAAGCTCAAACATACACACGCACATACAACCCGCTGCACTTTTTAGGATGAACGAACTAAAGCACCACTTAGTGGCCTGGAGGAAGTAAGGGTCTTCACTGCGAAGCAATTGACACTAAAGATTTCAGAACATGAGATTCCATTAAACGTCTGAATATAGATAATAGGTGACAGGTCAAACACAACATCTGGACGGTGAAATCCATCCAAAAACACTTCAAGCCGCAATAGCCTGCCAACCCTTCTGCAGTTGTAGTGCGTCCGAGGAATTTGCAATATACCTGCCGCTAAACAACATTAGGTGAGAGGTTGAAACCAAGCAAACCGGAGAGGTTGAAAGATCAGAGGGGCGAGGAGCGTAATATAATCTTGCAGTAACATTACGATCTATATCCGGATTTAATGAAATACCTGAAATGTTGGAGACCATATAATGGGATATCGCAAATAAACGTGTATGAACTATAAGCTAACCACTTGTTATTATGAACTTTATTTAATAAATTATCAAATCCCCTTTTTTGCTACAATGGCGATCAAACACATCCACTGCATCAGGCATTGCCCTTGCATCGCGTTATCGTCTACAGATAGGCCTATAGCTATAGGCTATAACATAATCCATAAAAAAAATCAAACATAGCATCTGTGTTAAACATAATCTACACTGTGATTACATCGTAGGTTGTCATTCAGCTAGAAGAATCATTTCAACAAGTAGCCTAGTCTATTCATTTTCGGCACATCTAAACGCATAGAAAGCTTTCATTGTCATTCCCCACCTTCCCCCTAAAATACAAAATTATTTTCAATGACATTTCCCCCAATGCAGCAATGCGCGTTCCCAAATACCGATTTCGACGGCAACGCGGCAGCGCGCAGCGGTAAAAAGCGTGTATGTTTGGAGAGGAGCGCGCTCGCTTCCCACCCCCACCAAAAACTGACACCCCAGTGCGCGCACGGGTGCAGCCGGCGGCACCTCATTGGCCAAACCACAACTCCATCTGTGCACGTGACACACCCTGCTTACAATAAATAAACAGCGTTTAAATAGCCAAACGTGCAAAATATGTTCAAACAACAAATAACGTTAATAAAGCGGGGCACACAATAAAAAACATAACAAAAAACTGTGATAACAGAACCATCGGAATCATGTCTGACACACTCCCCAAAACTTACAAACAAATAAGAAATTTGGCTTTATGTCCGCTGTGAGGCGGCGAGCGCGAGCCAGCAGCAGCAGCCGCGCGGAACAAAAAATGACAGCTCCGCTCGCGCCCCTCAGGCTTTACATTCTTCCCGGGACTTAACAGCCCGGGAATGTGGCAGGTACACTCCAAAAAACACAAAGCCGGATTCCACTCATACCGCTAAACGAGCTTACCTACACAGTGAATTAGTTTGTGCCTCCACGAGTCAAGTTCCTGCCGAAAGCCGCGCCTCTCTATCGTGCATTGCTGCCTTTTGCACAGACTCGCCATTTTCTATCGGCCCCTCCCGCGGGCGCGCACATAGTGCTGGTGCTTCCCTCGCGCGTACGTAACGTCACTGAGACTTTTTCAAGTGCTAGCTGGGTGGAGTGTACGAGGGGCACCTCGAGCGCTGCAGCATCGTCCCACCCACTGAAAAGCCCACCCCCAAAAACCAACACCTCGAGCCGGTCGACCGAAGATGTACACTCACTGGCCAAGCCTATATGTCAACATTCCAGACATCCCAATGTTGTTAATATTTAACATTACAGGAACAGGATTATTACGCATAATATTGGGTTTGTTTTGAAATGATACAGTTGGTAAAGCTGTCCACACGTTATTTGTAACCTGTGATGGCTATTTTGTCTTTGACTGAGACAAAATAAGAACTTAGGGAATTTTACAGCAAGCAGGATCCCGATCCACACATTTAACATTATACTACCAAAATCATTTTTAAAATACACCTGCATCTTTTATCCTCGGTGTTTAATGTTTTAATTGTTTTGTCAATGTCATGTTATGGCAATCATCATTGTGATGATCTATTCAGGTTTTTCAATATCCTACGAAAGTTATCTTTATAATAAAGTTATTACTTAGGAAAGCTTTTGTTTTACGTTTATAATATGTTGCCAAAGGTATATAGAATAGGCTTTGTTCTCTACGGCGAATCGATTTCATAGGCCTAGTGTGGCAAAACCGTTATCAGAATGCACAATGTTTTTGCGCATGGGTGCGCACAAATCAATTCACAAAAATAGGTAGTTCTAATCATTAAATTGACACATGAAATGGCATGATATAATTAAAAGGGGCCTCACTGCCATTGTATAATACACATTGATGTAGGCAGCACATAAAAGGCAAGGGCAAACGGTTTAACAGAGGAGCACTTTGGTTAATTAAGTAGTTGAACTCCAAAGCAAAGCGCTGCCCTTTCGAAAAATGTCTTCCTCTGAACGTTGGATGCGGGACGCGTAGCCAATAGGATGCGCGCTTCATTCCTGGTCAAGGGAAGATGCTCAATAGGACATCGGTACCTTGGAGCACCAATGAACCTCATTTGAGAAGCAATTGCCAGGCGACGGAAACGCCGATTGTCTTCGTGGGAGAGGTAGATCTATCCTTTCGTCAGTGATGTAGACACGAAAGATTTCACTTGGTCTTAAATAGCAGGTAAACAGCCGCTTCTTCGAGTGGAGCATGCAGGTCAGGTTTCGACTGGCATGTTGTTTTAGGCTAAAGCTGAATGGCAGGGTTACATACATGCTTTGTCTAACTAGACAGCTGGAATATAATAAATTGATGTTAATAAACAAGCTTCATATTCCCCGGACACCTAAATATTGGTGGTTAATTGTTCATGGCAACGGCTGTAACGGCAACCTGAAAGAATGCTGCAGTCCTGTCGCCTGAATAGGAATTTACAATACAATGTTTGGACATTTTGAGGGTTAAATAACATATTTATTGCGATGACTTCTATTTGTCTATTAGCTGCATGAACACTCAGCTACTGTACGAAAGCAAAAACAGCCGCGTTATTTGTGGCAGAATATGTGCGTTATAAATATGTGCTTTTTATAACGACATGTAAAATTGTATCGCATGCTTAAATCTTACGACGGTGTTTGTGTCTGTGTGCCAGCTAGATCAATGACTCTGACCAGGGGTTCAGTCACCTACTCCGAAGGTGAAGAGTATCACGGGGAATGGAAAGAAGGCAAGAGCAATATCCTCTTTTACCTCCTCAACTATGCTCATATAGGCTACTCTCTTAAAAATAAAGGTTCATTAAAATAATTTAATGTTTTTCAGTTCAGTGACCACCCAAAGAACATTTTGACTGCCACAACAACACTTGCCACTGGAAGATACTTGGTAGTGTAAAGCCAAATAGTTTCCCATTGGTCCAAAGGCATGTGTATAATATACAACATATAAAAGCTATACGTTTATTTTTAAGAGTGTAACGGTCTGACCTCATACATTCCAGTATTCATACAGTATACATTCATAGGTCATCTGCAGTGTTTATGCTTGGTTTGTGTCTTTTGACCTAGCTAAAAAAATAGTCTATTGTTTTTACAGATGTGATCTGATATGTGAGGTTGAATTACATGACAAATTGGGGAGAATTATGCAAAATATAGATATTTTCTACTGCCAAATTAGTTATTAAAAGCCTAATGTGTTCGTACAGCACCGATCTGAATGACTAAGAGTGGCCATCCATATGTTGTTACTTATATTATTAGTATTAGTAATGTATTTTACTAACAGTAAATATGAAGGTAAACAGAGTGTGTGTGTGTGTTGTGTGTACTGTATAGGTCATTAGCTCAAAGAAGCAAACAAACAAGACTTTACAATTAATTGGTGCTCTCACACAGATTGTTTTTTATAGGCAAACAGACAGAAGCAGTTAATCTATCAAGAAACAGTAGCCACAGGCACATTTCCAAATGCACCATCTGGTGTCAAGAAACCTGCTGGGAACTCACACCATCTGAAACAGTAGCTTTTTAAAATAAATGAAGGGACACACACACACACACACACACACACAATTGAGCACACTAAGGGCACCCTCTGACAAACTAACAAAAGTTTGTCAGAGGGTGTAAGAGAAAGTTAAAATACAGTGCCCAGTGAAACTCAAGAGGCAAAAGAGGAAGTCCAGACCATGAGAGCAGAAAAATGATCATGCTGTAGTGCTGATGAAAGCAGGTTTTTGTTTACCACACCGTTTTTGACTGAACAAAGGGGAGTGTATTATGTCACAGTAACATGAGATTATTTTGCGTTGAACAAAGAAAGACTTGTGCAATTGTAATTAAATTATTTTTATTTTCAATCAAACTTTCTTAAAATAAAAAACAAATAATGTTGGCGTTGTCTGCATTAAAGTAGTTAATTTCACTTAGCAGATGTTTTATCCAAAGAACCAGTAGGATATTTTACAGTCATTTTACAACTCCAACTGCAAGATCAAAGCCATTAGGCTACCGTCATGTTTCCTTTAAGATTAATTGGATAAATGGGTGATATGTGCGGATAGCTTGTACGGACACACACACACACACACACACACACACACACACGTACTGTATATCTTCAATATACAGTACCATACACCAGGGTTAAGGAGGCACTTTCACGCACTAGTGAGACAATGGAGAGTGATGAACTGTACCTTGCCCCCCCACACCCGGTGGGCAAAGTTGTGTGACACACGTTGCACTCTGTCTCCCTCATTGATAGGCTAGAGCTAGAATGTTCTTTAATATGGAGGAAATCAAACCAGGAAAAAGTTCAGATTTCAGTGTTTAGGCTATTCAGTGCACTTTATGCTCTCTTTCTCCTCCCTCCCCCTATCACCATACACATGCAGACAATACGGCCCTGCCATACACTCATTGCCTCTTCATCATGTAAATGAGTCTGTACTGTTCTGTACTTCCACTCAGTGTTTCGTCATGTCAGCTGTTTACACCTTGTTGCATTTTAGCCGTTATTGGTCTGGGGTTTCATCTGTAAGCGTTTCAATAGCTATACAAGACATGCTCCTTAATACTTATAATTGTTCAAAGGGACCTAATTGTTCACTCAGAAAGCAGATATCAGCCAACTAGCTATTATTTTTTGGGACTGTCACACTTATAAACCACATTAAAGAACGGCGAAGCTTTTATGAAATGCCAGTAGGATAAATCATTTTTGTATTATCTCAATTATTAACTGTGGATGTACTGTATGCACGCAGGATGGGGCAAAGCTGCGGCATGGGGAGGTTAATCAAAGTGTCGTGCATGCATGTGTCTCTAATTGATTAAAAGGTCAGTGTTTACACACAAACAAATATGTCCTGTAGGCACATGTAATAGAGGTCTGGTGTCATATGAATTATTCAGTGGAGAAACGGCTAAAGACCTTTCCCTATTGGATTACAGGAAGTAGGCTGGACACATCTACTGACAAAGCAACCCCATAGAGCAAATTTTTTAAATGCATTACCAATTTTTATTAACATAAAAACCAGAACATTTAGCTAAACCCTTATTAGCCACTGTGTGACCTGCGACACACATGGTTATATGCCAGACTGACCAATGAGAGAGAACGAAAGAAAACATCCAATGAAGGGGAAACTGTATAGTATACTATATGTGTGTGTACATGAGAGCATCAATCAAATCATCAATCAATCAAATCAATAGCACGTGTTTGACCCTTCTTCAATAGCAAACGTTTGACAGTGATATTAAACAGGTAGTCAATTGGACCACCTTCAACCAATCAGAACATGTAAAAGAGTACAACAGACATCAGTGTCAGTATGACTCCTTGCTAAATAATATTGAACTGCGTAGAACTACTGTAATCATTACTGTACTTTTGATTGGCTGTCAATGGGAAAATGTGCCATTTCAACACATGTTTTTGCACACACACACACACACACACACACACACACACACACACACACACATCCTGCAACAATGATTTAAAAAGAGATGCCAAAAGATGTGCAGTTGTGAGAACTGAGCCAAAGCTCGCATCCAACTCGCCTACAGAAAGCCTGCTGAGACTAACCAGAATCCAGCTCTCCACACAGATCCAACAGATGGACTGCCTAATTTAGTTCCCCATTAGCCGTGAGAAAGGGAGAGCTGCCTGCCTGTTTAAATCCCATTCCACTGCTAGGAGTTCCTCTGACCTCCTCTCTGGTATCCTGACCTCAGACTACCTCACTCCAGTAAATCCTAATTCCTCCGTAATAGAGGCTGTGACTATAATGTCTTCCTAAGCCTTCTTGTTCCAAAGCCAGACCCCTTCATAATACCCCCGAGGAAGTAAGAAAACTCTTGAAGGATTATTGAAACATGAAATCCATGTCTCACTGAATATATTGTTTTGTTGAAATGTTTGTTTCACAAAAGGCAATACCGTTTTTACAGTAAATTGCAAATGCCTGCTGTACATACAACACATGATATTAATAGGGATGTATTCTTTTTGTACAACTGCACGCTCTGCAGACGGTCTTTTTCTTTGTCTTGTCAAGGTTTGGTTTCATTTAAAATTTCTTTATAAACATTCTTTATGGGCATTTCTGTTTGTAGTGCTGCTACAGTATATGTATACTTCAGTTTATTTAGTTGCTAATATTATGGAAATTGAACTAACAAAAGAAAATGTACACTATTAATTATATTAGGAATAGTGTGAGGCAAATGCTGTATCTGAAATGCAGTGCCAAATAATATACCGCAGTAGCAGCAATGGATTGATTTGTTACTAGCAGAGGTGGACAGAATAAACAACTCAATTACTTGAGTCAAAGTATAGATACTTCTGCACCTTGTGCAAAAGTACAATGTCAATGCATTGTTTTATTGCTGCCACAATGCATTTATACAGAACCTAATGACTGAACATAATGAATGCGCTGACTTGCTTGTAGAACCTGTAGAATTAAAAGCTTGTAGAATATGCTTTAAAGCATATAGAAATTATAGTAACTTTAAATTACTATTGCTAACTGTGACATATAATGTAAGACTTACACTACTGTATATGTACCATGAAGATACTGTAAAGTTGATGGTATTACCCTGAACTTTACAGGTCTGGTAATTAAGTGTGGGTTGTAAATTTAATTATGGCTTCTTCTTCTATTCCTGAAACCTTCTATGAAATAAGTATATTATTAAGTAATTATATTATATATAGAAGTATGATGAATTTGTTGTGTCCTTATTTACAAAAAGTTTGTACATTACCAATAATGTAATAAAAGTAATTTTAAGTAACCTAGTTTTTAGAATTTGAAAGGTTTGGAAAATATGTATATAACAGTGATAAGAACTTACAGTACATCTATTATCATAATTGTAAGCAACGTATATGTTTGTAAGTTTATAAGTACGTTTATAAGTACAATGAACTTGAAATCGCTATATGTTTCTTATTTGTAAATGTTTGTAAAGTGCCAATTTACTTGTACAATCAAACTCTTTACTTATTTTTTGTTACGCCATATTTCACAGGTACTTACCCTGCAGGCTGTTATTTAAAGTGTTGGACAGCCATTGTCAATTTATTCATACTTTCTCAGGTTGGAGGACAAATGTTTGAAGGCATGGTAAAGTTTATGTAGGCAAAAAAGAGCAAAAATGTAAAACAATATATTAATCTTTTTTTTTAAACAATTGAAATATAGACTTATATGGTTGCTCTGGTGAATAATTGTCATATTTATTATATGCTTAGCCATGATTACTGCAACTTCAAACTGAACTGTACATAACATTTTGCAAGCACTTTGAACTTGACTAACAGTGTATATGAGCAACAGGATCCTTCAGAGAAATGTAGTGTAGTCAAAGTATATTTGTCTTCAATTTTGTGGAGTATATCTAATATGTTAGTGAACAGGTTTTTATCAAATTTGTTGTTATTGCTTAGCAGGAGAAATACACAGGCTGCTGTTTGTCACACCATAGAGTTCTAATTGGCTTAGGTCCTTAATCTCTTCCTGTGGCATTACCTTCTTGAACACACAGTGGATGAATTGAGCTGTTGTCACAGACTGTCAGACTGATGCATGCACCCTGCCTTTCCAGCAAAGCAACCTGTAAGTGTACAGTAAGCATTTGATGCCCTGCACTTTCAACCATTCTGGTGTTCTTTACTGGCAAGGGCATGTGGATACGGGCAACTCACCTTAAGTTCATATCTGCCGTGTCTTTGTCTACATGGAAGTAGAACAGGCCTCTATGACAGCCTGTCTCCTACAGAAAAACAGAGGTTCGGAAGGTCCTTGTGCACCAGAGCAAGGGTTAGAATCATCTACAGGGTCACACAACAGGGAGATAGAATATACTGTTGAAAAACTGTTGTTTTTATATATACTGTACATATTAAGCAATATATATTTCTTAAAAGTGGACAAAGAAAAATATATTCAGGTGTTTACATGCAGCCCAGGTTCTGTAAATGGGTTCAAACAAATTGGTGCAGACTGCACCAAACAACAACAACACTATCCCAGACTTGGCAGTGTGTGTCCAATACATACACTATACAGTATAACTATGAATTTGTTTCTGTTGTAAACAATTGTTCATGTCTATGTTCTTTGTTGTCAACATTTGATTATGTACTGTATATGTTCTTGGAGTGTCTCGATATTCATCTTTGTTAAACCCATTTGTCTGTGTGTGTGTGTGCGTCTATGTTGTTTCCTCAGGCCTCCGTCATGGTTTGGGCCAGCTCAACTTTAGCGATGGGACATGTTACTCCGGGGAATTTGAGAATGGCCTCTTCAATGGCTGTGGAGTGCTGGTATTCCCTGATGGTTCCAAGTTAGCCTCACATTTCCTATTTGCGTGACCTTTAACATCTCAGTTGCAACTTGTAACACGTCTGGTATTCAGTGGTCAATGGCCTGCTGATTTGTGTGTCTGTGGCTACGCCCTGTTAGGTATGAAGGAGAATTTGTCCAGGGAAAATTTCAGGGTGCCGGAGTCTTCAGTCGCTTTGATGGGATGAAATTTGAGGGTGAATTTAAAAGAGGATGCGTGGATGGCTATGGTAAAAACATTCTTGTTAATCATTTTGAAATGAACAGTTTACATTTTATTCAAGGATAATACAAATGTGATACGTAATGAAAAATTATACTGTTTAATCGCTCCCCATAAGCCTTGCTTTTATTTATTAAGAGTACTTCTTCTGCAACATTCTGCAAATATGTCTGTATTCAAGCATCTATTCGCTCTATTTTCTCAATGTCCTTGTTGTCTGTAACTGTAACTTGAATAACATTAAAATAGTGATAGGAAGAATCCCATGTGGAAGTTTGAGTCTCTGGAGGCAATCAACACGTTTATATTTGAAAACTGCTTAGTGAAATGTCAGGACCGGTCTGTGTGTTACCTTGACAACTGACAGATTTTTTGTGCATGTAAAAATGAAGACTTGACAAAATAATATTTAAATGTAATCTAGTTTCAGACTGTTGTTTTATCATATAGTGCATTATAAAAGTGTTATTGTAGGCTGAAAGTGATATTTCTAATATATTAGATGTCTCCAATATGTCAGGATATACAACGTAGATACTGTTTACGTGGTGTAACATATATATACATATATACATATATATATATTTATATATATATAAAAAATCCTTCACTCAAGATTAATGTAAGATCTATATTTAACAGCACAGGTGAGTATAAAGCAGTTCTCCTTTTTCTATCTTATTGTGCCAACAGATGGCACCATCATGGTGCCTGATTGTGTAGATCTCTATATTGTCGGTGATGTGTGTATTTATTTCTTTAATGATTATTGATATGATATGTATTTCATTGTTTTGTCATGCCTGTTATCCCTCCTGTTGCCCTCGGGTTTCAAACGCACTACCTTGTTGTGCCAGCAGTGCACATATGTCTGTGTAAGCTGTAGAATTACATTTACATTTACGGCATTTGGCAGACGCTTTTATCCAAAGCAACTTACATGTAGTACATTTGTCATATAGTTGGACATTCACACACCGATGCAAACCATGCATAGAGCACCTAACCACTGGGAGCAATTGGGGTTAGACATCTTGCCCAAGGATGCTTGCAGGTAGTCCAGCTTCGGGGCTTGAACCCACAACCTTCTTTTGTACCTGTACACATCCGCGTCTTCTATCTGCCACAGAGCTCGTGCCTTGGCTTAGTTTGGCCTTTCTAAGCAACACATGAGGTAGAGTCCTGTATGATGATATATGATCTATTGCGTTGCTCCAGGACTGCTGACCTTCGCTGACAATGGCCCAGGGGGCGCCACCATCCACCAGGGTCTGTTTGAGAGCAACCAGCTGATAAAGAAGGAGGGAAGCCATGGGGCTGTGCAGCGTGCCCAGGGGGCAGCAGCCCGGGCCCGTGTGCTGCCTGTGTGATACACACGACCCACAACAGCCACATCCAGCCATCTGCTTTCATAGCTGCGCTTTGACTTACAGGTGTCTGTTCTTATTTCCCTTACACTGTTAAATTACATTTGTTAAAGCTGCATAGGCAAATTGGCCATTGTGATGCTGTCTGCATGGTGTATGTTTATGAGAGCACTCATATTCTTTTGAATTTCGAACGTTTCACTTTATTTTATTCGCTTTATTGGATTTAATGTCAGAAATCACTTACAGTGTAGATTTATCTATGGCGGTGAGGTAGAGACAGGTGTTACCATAGTAACTCGCATCCGTAAACAAAAACAGCATGATATCCTGTGTTTCACTTTATTTCCTGCCACTGTACTATCCAGTACAGACAGTTGTATGGTCATACATCTAATGTTCTCATGTTATGCTATTGATTTCACTTGGAGTGCGAAGACCATTTTATATTTTGACATACAGCACATTAAACATGAATGTTTTTAAGACGTAAAAGTGATCCTATGCAGCTTTAATGGTTTTCTCACAACCATTGTCTACCTAGCAAATCCTGTTTCACACTGGTGCTATATAGTATTTAGGGCTGGTGAATCACCTTCTCTTGTGGGTCATAGGGAATAAAATCATGGCCTTTTCTTGAGTTAAAGGTTATACCCTCACAAAATCCACTTGTTTATAATATAGTCAATATCAAATCTGTCCCAGCAGCAGATTAGTGAGAAAGTGATATCCATACAGTAGGCTTGTGAAATAAGCAACTAAGTCAAATATAGTGTGTACTGTTTTACGCATCCCATTTATTATATTTAGTGCCACTAACTTGTCCAGAGAGCAGTTGGTTCATTCACTGTGCTGTTGAACACAGCTGTGAACATTATATGACCACTTCATATGGCTCACCTTTCTGTGTGACATCATGTGGCCTGTGACCATACAGTATCACTTTTGATGCAGTGTTCTGTTCATTTGTATTCATTATGTAAAAAAAGGGACAGACTTTGTGATTAGTGACAAATATTGCTCACAAATGTGTCGTGCCTGTTTGAAATGCAAATATGCATTTGTGTTGATTGATGCGTGTAGTGCTACAATATACTGTTTGTATTTAAACTGTCAGATTGTGTCTGAAGTGTTATGTGATTAATGTATTTATAAGTGTGAATAATTTAGGACATAATTCTGTGTTCAACAAAGACAACAGAGGGATGTCACTTTTTTAATTGGTGCCTGGCTACAGAAGGAAACAGACTGTTTTACTAAGAAAGTGTTACCATGGAACCTATGATCAAACATGTCTGAAAGGGCTCATGTGCAAATAATTTTTTTTCTTGCCCTTTAACATATAAGCACTGTAGAAAATATGTTGTGGTTAAAGACCACCACATGGGATTTGGTTTGCTACAAATATAGAACCAGTTGGTCAACATGCACCATTATAGCCTAATTATGATAAGTGTATTGCCACTTTTTAATTGTGCAGTTTTTTTCATGTTTTAGGTATATCTTTGTGTGTATTGCGTTACTGGGGCTACTAGGGGTGAGACACTTTGTTATTTTACAAACCATTGTCAATTTGAAAATTTGTTTGAAGTTGATATAGATAATGTTATATAAGTATTAGGTACAATTATTTTAATTTGCTGATTCCATTATATTTTGCAAAATATTGCCATGATGTACACAAACACCAACATGACATGCATGTTTACATGCTCCCAATATTTTATTGTCCTTTTTCTGCAAATATCAAAATCATGAACGCCTTGCATACCTGCTGCTAAAATTGTAATATTACCTAAATATATCCAGAATAATAAGTTATGTAGGCCATTTTAAATTGTTTGTCAATTTCCCAAAAAAAAAGAGGGGTTGCTAAGCATCTTGCATGTAAACGTATACTGGCCATGTGCTGTACTTTTGGTATTAACTGTACTAACCACATCTTGGTGTCAATTGACAGTTAAAAGAGGTTTGTGGACACTGTTCGTTTTTTCCTGGGGGAGTTTTGGGGGTGTTTTCAACATGAGCCTGGCCCTGCTATAAACAATGCTCATTTGTGTTTATAAGCTCAAACAAGGAGACCATAAAGTCAATCTCTAGTTCACTGTCAAGTGAGTTCCACGTCCTTTTATGGTGGGACAGTTGACAATTGTCATACAGTAGATTCTGTAAAATTATTGTGAATGTTCTGCATATCTGGCTGTGTCTTCGATCATTTCAAATACAAAACCCCTGATTTTCTCTAATGATATACCTTTAAAGACACCCTACACACTTAAGATGGGGATTATGGTAACCGCATATGCCTTTACATGTTGATATTTTTTACTTTTCGTAAGGCTGTCTGACTGCATATTGCATTTAACGTGATTCCACATGTGATTTCCATTATGTATGCTGATAGTTGGAATAACTCTGTACTAGGCCACGAAGAGGAGGGTTTGTGAAAAGTCTTACTGATTATAAATGTTATGAGCATCATTAGTTTCATGGTATGCCCAGTTCCCCTTTGTCACCGTCTGTCATACACACACAAAAACACACACACACACACACATTACAAAGAAACCCCGACCCATTATACATAATCAACCCAAAGGCACCCAACATAATTACCATAATAATGACAAAATATTGAAAGAGCATTCCATAATTGTCATACAGTGTTTGGTTACAAGGACTTACAACTGAGAGAGCTCAGCGGAGTGCCTGAACAAAAAGGTATACAGTACTGTGCTTTCATTACTGCCTTTGTGCAAATTGTTTTATATGGTCTCCCTTTTCTTTCATCAGGTCAATAAATGTGTGTGTAGGAGTTGGGGGGGGCGGGGGGTCTGCCTAAAAGCTTGAACTGTGACAGCCAGTACTTTGTGTACTGCAGTGCTTCTCAAACTGTGGGTTGAGGATTTGTATTATTTCTACTTTTGTTGTGAAGACGTGCACACAGATGTAAATTGTTGTTTATACTGTATTTTTAAAGGCTTTTGTGTTATGCTATTCAAAAAAGTTGGAGAACCCCTGGTGTAGTGAAGGCAAACAGTATAATATTAAGTAACTTGTAGCATTTGTATTTTATTTAAATCTACTTACAAAAATGTCATGTAAAACAATACTTAATTATTCTACATTTCAGGTGTGTCTGGAATTCTTGCATGCAATTTTTTTTGGAAATTTCTTTTTATGTGGCACTGCCTTTCTAATTTGTGATATGTGTTTTATGCATATTGTTTGCTAAATAATGCAGGCAGACCATTGTTTCATGTACAGGTGGTCCACAGAAACATTTGGTCCAGTACTAAAAGAAGAAAGAAAGACCCCACCCCATTAGACATGTAATGTTGTATGTTTTACAGCGGTAAAACAAAGGATTTTGGCACCTTTCACCACTTAAACGATGTAAATTGTTACACAGGAGCTGCACTATTGTTGCAAAGCCATATTATCACTGTGATATTTATGATGAATAATGATGTCACCAAAAGATCATTAAATAATTCTTGACACCAACAGTTTTCTAGTGTTTATACATTATATGAATGTGCAAAAGAAAATTGTTTGTGTGTTTTTTTAACAACCTTTCACAAACCATCGAAATGTCGGCCTGAAGGGCTTTACACACTGACGTGTTAATCATTCATTTGGAACGAATTAGACTTTTTTGTAAGTACTATTTTCAGTGTGAAGAGTCTGTTGATCAATAGAAACAGATTTCTGAGGTTTGTGATTAGTATATTTCTTAATAAATATATAGAATAATAAAACAATATATGAAAAATATATGATAAATATATATTTATAAAACAAAACATCTGGAATTGTGTCATGCAAATCCTACTTTGCACTTTATTTAAGCAATACCAATTTTATTCCCGTGTGGGTAAAAACCAGCACACTGTGTGAAAGATTTTCTATGTTGAAATAACACAGCAAATATTTCAGACATTCAAAGGGGAAAAATCTCAATGCATTTGGTGTGGAAGGCCTTTCAGAATTCAAAAAGATCATATTGACTGAAAAACAGTAAAGATATCGCACAGGCTGAAATTGAACATCATCCACTCTAGTCCTACTTCTAGATCTTTTCATTGTGAAGAGTAGTGAGGCTGAAACAGCCGACCAAAAGACAATGACTGATGACAGACAGCTATATTGATGCATGTAAGCACACACACACACACACACACACACACACAGAAGTGCGATAAGGATTTTGAACTCTGGGTAGGTCCAGTGAATATTTGCAGAGCTTTGCAACCTGCAACCTCCACTCGATATACTTCCTCTTCCCCTCCCCCGAGTTCTCTCTCTTTTTTCTCCTGTCACTAAAATAGCTTCAAGGTGTGTTTAGGTTGGACTTTAACCCCTCTGTCTATTTCATTGCCTTGGCAACCGACCAGAGTTCCCTTAATTTCTATCATCACAAACCAAAGTGCTGCAGCAGTTTGCCCGTTTGCCCCTAATCATAGAGCCTGTTGCCATGGCGAAGTATTTAAATATGCTCTGTCGCTCGTCTTCACCTGAAAGAGCAGAAGTGGCAATTATGTATGTACATTATGTTATGTATGTATGTATGTATGTACAGTATGTACTATGCGTGGATCTGATTCTGTATGTGTGTGTGTGTGTGTTTTCACAGACTACAATTAGTTCCTTCCTCCATACAACTGTAACTGAAGGGTTCATACAGTATTAAGTTTCTAGCTTTTATTTTTTTTGTTATCGATTTTGTTTCCTCTGTTCTTCCTTTTTTTCTGTGGGGATTCATTCCCTATTTTTTTGACAATGTTGTATTTCATAAAGGGATTTCTGTCTGTCTTCTTAGCAAAGCTTCAAGAGCTCTGGCCTGCGCAGAGCTGCATGTTGAATAGAGTCTCGCGTCCTTGCATGCACACACACACACCATGTGTGGATTTGACTGACTAGATGTGTTTCACACAGCACATGTGGGTGTGTGTGCATGTGTCTGTGTGTGGATAAGTGCACTGGAGCCTACGTTGGGGAGGGGCTTCATAATAGGTGCAGTCTTTACATGTTTAGCATTCAGTGCAATCATCCACTGCTATAGATGCACAGTGGTTTTCAAATAGAGGGCTGGGACCCCCTGGGGGCTCTCTCTCTCTCTCTCTCTCATCTATCCTGTATATATCTATATATACAGTACATATACACATACTGTACACACTGTATATTTCTTATCTTAAAGGTTTTGTTGTTTTTATGGTAATATGAGGTGTTATTATGTTATGCTATTAAGAACATGTGCACAAGGTGTCCCCTGCTCTACAATAGGGTCCAAGTAGACAGCATCTCAGGGTAAAATGCAAAGAGATGTTGGCTTTCTGGCAGCTGGGAAGGCTTGAAGCTGCACATAGAGATGGGTCCATACAGGGGGATTCCACTTGACTAACAGCTGAGAAAAGAAGAGCAACACAGAGCAGGGCAGGACATGCTGGAGATTTGAGGGGTGGGGGGATGGTCTGTGTACTCAGACCAGCATCTCTGAGGGCCATGTTCAGAGGCTGGTATGTTTAAGATGCAGTACTTCTCCTGAGCACTAGGGCTCCAAAACGGATCAAATAACTGTCAGAATGAATGGAAGTCAACAAGAAAGAGCACTGACTTCTCTCTAGAAACACAAAGGTCTCAATAGCTAATTTAACCCATTTTAATGACTGTGATGGGGTTGACAGGGTTTAATTAAAAGATCACATGGCAGCCGGTGAGCCAATTACGAGAGGGTTAACAGCAAATGTTCCTCCAATACTAACCTAATGGAGGTGCTTGTATAAACACTCATTTAGAAGTGGATGACATCACAGTCATCATGTCCATCTTATCCACATTCTATGGCTGGACTGGACGCATGCAGCGGACTGATTTCTCCTCTTGTCACTTTCAACTCCGCTTTCTGGTGCCCTCTGATTGGCACACCTATTCTCCAGTCACCGCTCCCTCTCTCTGACCTTTCCCACACACCCCAGCCTGTCTTTCCAAGCCTATGATCACTCTAGACAGAATGAGTGACAGTACAGTGAGCTCGCCTGGAGATAGACAAGATAAAGGGAAGATTTGGGGGGGGGGGGGGATACTCAGGCATCTATGCACAAGGTAAATTGAGAAGATGGGGGAGGAGAGAATGGATACAATGGGAAGGCAACCGGGGGATGGGGAGCATTTTTCCCACTGGAGAGAAAGAAAGCTCTAACTGGAGTGCAGGTGACAGCGGATGCTCAGGTGCTACCATGTCAGTGCCAATAGGCACACACACTGGTCAGGCTGGTCAGAGGGTGAGCGCAGTCACAACACAAGACACAGCCTGCAGGGCAAGATGGTGTGTTGAATGTCATCTCAGGGCTCTCTTCTATTATTGAACACATGGAGAAAGTAACAATAGCTTGTAGGCAGGAGCATTTATACCCATGGAAACCTAGACGGTGGCACCCCCTTCCCCTAAATTTACTATGTTTTATTTTATTTAAATTATGATCAAAGCAGTTTTTTCCCTACATTCTTTATAGAAAAAAATATTTAAAAAAAACTGCCATCCAGCTGTATAGCTGTTAGCTCTGTTTTTAGCATTCCAGATAGCGATTTGAATCTGGTGGATTTAACAATAGCTAAATATCATGGTCTATAGAAAATATTATTGTATATTTTAATTCTTAAATAGCAAGCCATACGATAACCATGGACATGTGTGCACTCTGTTAATAAGGATAGAATCCACAACTAGGTTTGTGAAAACATTCTCAGGACAGTGTATTGAATGCAACCTACGCTGTGGCTCAGTTAAGTGTTAGCTCAATAATGGACGTGACCGCACTACTTTGAAAAAGCACTGCAATTAATAGGCTGTTTCCATATCACCATCACAATCTTGTGGACAAATTTGGCAAGAGCTTGTAACAGTATGCCGCATAGAGACCATCGGTGGAATGGGTGTTGGATAGGCTGGTGGCTTTGAAAGTTGTGCTTGGACTTTGTTTGTGAATGAAGAATGGGTGAGTAAAAATGCATGTCCGACATTTGAACCTTTCCAATTAACATGATGATTAACATTTACAAACAATTAGATGATTTTGTCGTGTTGTTCTTTCTGAACAGAATTGAAAAGATAGCGAAGAAGAAGCGATTTTTAGAGATCTCGCCTAGGGTACCAGATTGGCCAGCAACGCTCCTGCTTGCAACGCTCCTGCTCTTTGAGAATGAATGAGATTATGTCTAGGCGGGGAAGGGTGGGCACTGGTTGCCCTCAGTGACAGGGAAGTGTAGAGCACATTCCCCGCTAGTCAGGGGCATGACATCACAAGGCCTGTATGAGAGATGTAAGAATGCCCTCTGAGGCAGGGTACTTCGCCCCCTTGTGGTAGCTGGCCCTGACCGTAGCGCTGTAAGCACAAGAAACATATTCTTTAATCCATTATGCATATTATATTCTATTCTATTCTATTCTATTGAACTGAGCAGTTGCTTTTTACAAGCATTACAAGCATCAACAATCATGGCCCACACTCAATGCACACATTTGTGTTGGTATTTATTTATAGTCTTTTACAAATAACTGCAGGTGGTTGTCTCCTGTGCTCTCTTGGTATTTGTGCTTTATCACAGTGTCCAGAACTGTACTGCAATGTCAACTGCACAAACGGCAGGTTTCTCTATATTTTGACATTGTTGTATTTGATAAAGGGATTTCTACTATTTGGTAAGAATTATCCTCAAAGCATCCGAACATTGTTGGACTCAGAGGGCTAACAGAGAATAAGTTATCTAGATTTTTTAAGTGCCTAACTTTTTTCTAATTTAGTAAAAGCTTTTGCTGAAACTAAAATAATTTGTTAAATGTTAAAAAAAATGCAGTTTTGCACGGGGCACCCTGGCTTTGTTTCATAGACAAGAAAATGACATTTGACTACAAATATTCCAGACACTTCTGGTCACATTTCAACCATCCTTACGTTGTCACCGGCCACAGTAACGGTAAGTGTAAGATGAAGATAAACATTTTTTGATTGTATCACTCAGAAAAGTAATTTAATGATTGACATTTAATTGTTGTGTGCAGTTCACCTGTACAGTACAGCCTATGATAATCACTTTCCCTTATAGAACACACACACACACAGCCTAAGTGCCTTCACAGCCAACCATTTGAGGAGAAGGCTTGGCGTAGCTGCTGAACCTCAGCTTCCACAAGTGGCTGAAGAGGTGATCGACAGGCGCCACCATGGTAACCAAACCACTCCATCGCCTGCTTGAGGGCAGGCACTCCCAACTTCCTTGTCACCTAGCAACAGGAGATAGCAATGTATTAACGCTCCATAGTTATAACAAGAAAATAATCAAAGTATGGCTTTTGGAGCTGTCCATCACCTTTAATGCAAAGGGACCTTCCAAAATACTCTACCACAAGAAAATAAACATAACACAGCATAATAGAATAATAACATAACATAGCATACGATATAACTAATTTAACACCACTTAAAACATTAAATAAACAAAGGCACAAATAAATATTATACTGCATCTATATTGAAAATCTTGAAAGTCTATTTGGACAATCCCTCTGCCTTGTTATTATTTCAATCTAGCAGGATGCACTTCTAGAATTAGGCAAAAAAACATTTAAAAAAAACAAACACTAACACTATTAAAAATTACATTTAAGAAAACTACAACTTTGTGGTGTTTCCACTAAATATGATATATTGAAATATGTACAGTAGGCTAACATATTGAATCGTCCAATAGTCCAATCTATTTTTCTCCTCCAAATTGATTTTTATTATTTAATTGTTTTCTATACCTTGTTGCCACAAGCAATTAACAATTGATAACAGTAGTGAACATAAATACCTAAAGAAGTTAATAATTTAATAGTATGGGCATAAAAATTAACACAAAAAAAAATAAAAAAAGTCAGATAACAAGATAATCTCAATAAAAGTGAAAAAAAACTCAATGAGCTACAATAATGCTGTTACTCACAGCAGAATTGGGCTCTATGAGGCGCTGTTGCAGGGTTCTGGCTTCCTCCCAGGCCCCAGATACACAAAGGCGCTGCAACAGACACAGCTCATGGCCCAGCACGTTAGCTAGTGCACAAACACCTCCCACTGCGCCTGTACAAACACAAACACTGTTAATACGGTGTTCTTAAATAGCCATCAGTCACATTACAGTATCAAAGGGTTGCACTTGTCAACAGTCGACACAGAAATTAAACAACACATCATAGACCTTAACCTCCTAAAGTTTGGGAATGTACCATAAAAGGTATAGTCAAAGTACGCAAAAAAAAAAAATTATTAAGTGACAGCTGTAGAAAGCCATGCATGTAATGTATGTAGTATATCTGTGTATCAGGAATTCATTTTTATTAAATGTTGGTTAAGCGATTCTAACCAATGCACTTGCAAATGCAAATTCAATAAATATCTAGCTATCCATTCTGTATGCACTGTTTCTACACAGCCCTGGCTCTGTAAATGGTAACACTGACAAAAGTGGTTCACACAACACTATCCTAGCCTTGGCAATGAGCATCCAATTTGTGGGGCTGAATATTCTAAGAGAGCGCCCTATGGCATTGAAGGGAGAGGTGTTTTGTTCGGATGTTGAGTTCAACAATTGTTCTCCAATAATGTTTACTCTACCTTTAATTGAATGACAACTTGTGAATTAGCATAATTGATTAGAACTATATACTGTGAATAACGTATTAATGACCTAGCATACAATAATGATGCACAAAATCATCCTATATGTCATAACTTTGTCACAACTAATCCGTATTCACCAGCCTGCTTCCTGTCTAAATAATTCACATCATGCAATACAGCATATCATCTCACTATACAGTATATACTGCCACTGTCTGGTGAGTCAAATCCACCAGCTTAACTGCTGTTTGCAGCCCAGCAAACTGACACTGTTTGAAGGGTGGATGTATTTTTTATTCCACTGAGACATCTGGCTGGATCCCTGACTGAACAGTGCTCAGATCAAATGAACAGCACCGAAACATCCTAGCTAACACTGTTCTTACAGAGCCTACCACTTTCATGCTCTTTCTGAGGTTTCACTTGACAGACAGATGACCAGCTCTCTCCTTTGAACTCCCACATGCACACATTCACAACATACAGTATACGTACATTGTCAGTCAGTCTGTGATTCAGTGTATTTAATCAACCTTGTTGCAGGTCACGTTCACAGCATCAACTAGCGTCTCTCTCTCTCCATTATTAGCGTCATATTTCAGGTGTGGAGACTACAACACGTCAGGGAGCAGCAGAGGGCTTTCAGTGTGTGTGGGTGTGTGGTTATGTGCACGTGTGGGGGATGGTATCACATTTCTAGCATAGAAATAGCATTTGACACATGAACAAATAGTAGTACATCATAGCTAACATCTCAGAAGGATAGTCTAGGGAGTGTGTCTCCTAAAGCAGCTGTGTAAAGGGTGATGTCTGTGTTATATGGCACATACCAACACAGTGGGCAGCCATAAGGAATCCTGCAGACCCAGCCAGCACCTTAAAATCCTGAGTTTTGGTTTTGTGAACAGTCAAGCCAATACGTGTGATCTGAGGAATTCATATATGAGCGGGGGAGACAAACATTTTATTATGGTCTCTCTTCCCTGCTGTCAGGACTAACATTTCTTAGAATTAATACATTCTCTTAATATCTCAGCAGTCCCGGGGGATAACAGTTGTCATTGTATAACTACAAGCCAACACATGCTGTAAACAAATTTCTCAAATATATGCAAGCATAAAATGTTGACTGGCTGAAGACCGTTTTTTGGAAGGTGGTGGTGGGGGATTTGTTTAACATTCCCCAGCAAGAATACCAAGAGGAGGCGACTTCAAAAGGCGATCTCATAACTAATTCATAGGCCCCCTATTTTGTCTGCCATTTTAATTCTCTTTTGTCAATGGGGGTACAGTATGAAGTGCCAGAATCCAAATAAACCTGAAGTGTTCAAAGGAAACTGGGATGATTTATCCCTTTTCTCAACTACCATGAATTAGAAGGCGAGGCTCCACAGGGAACAGCCTCCAGCATCTGTCGCCATTACTGGAGGTTTATTTATAACTACTGTGTGTCAATCAAACTGGCCTTGTCATTCAAGTGTATTTTTTTAAAGGCAGGACCGTAATTGATAAGATTATAATTGGACCTCTTGCTGGTCCCTACAAGCTTAAGAGTCTACTGGTAGAGGATAAAAAGTTCAATGTTGTCTGTTGGGCTTAAGGAACAAATAAAAATTAAACTCTTAACTCTTGTAAATAGCTCAATACATAATGGCACTGCCAGTTAAGAGGTCCTTGTCCCATAATTACTTAACAGCCCTAGGTTACTGTTACCACGGTGACAGGTTCTTCTACACAGCATAATGACCAGCGGTATGCACTCACGGTTTACTCTAATATGAAAAACATTGAACACATCACATACTGTATTGCCGTCCATCATTCTAAATTAAGCCTTTTTTTTACAGCACATAGGAAGCAGACTGACTATATCTACCATAAACTAGTGAGTCAGGACCGCCTGAGAAGTCAATAGTGCTTTGGGTGGTCAGGTGATTTTACTTCTAATTTTTATAATCTTGTCCATACATTTTCCCCAGTAGAAATACATTATATTATCTTTTTCGTAGCAGTGTTACATTGGCAGAACGTGTGTGGTTCACAGCTCTTCACAGGACTCACATTATCCATCCAGTTGTTATTTACTTTAGTTTACTGTACCACACTTTCCAGTATGGAAATTTAGATGTGGGATTTTACAAAAATCCAGATTTTCTTTGTTTACAGAACAGTTGTTCTCTAATTAAAACAACAAAGTCTTATGTTATTCATATGAGCATTAACTAAACCTGGCTACACAGTAAACCTTCAGGCATGCACCCTTACATCTCCTCCGCTGTCTTTGAGGCCCACTATATTGGAGTGTTGTGCCAGCTGGACCACAGCAGCCAGCGGCAGCTCCAGCCCTGTGTTGGCTGGCACACTGTACAGAACCAGAGGCACTGGGCTGCTGTCGGCCACCTGCAGGGGACAACATCACCCGCACACCAGTCACTAGAGGTAAATGGGCTAGCAGCACCCTCAGTGCTGGAGGCATTCAGTGAAGCAGATGCTAATGCAGGCAAGTGTCTGATAAACTCAATGCTTATATAATAAATTCAATGCTTAAATTATCTTGACTATTTTATTCAAAAGCTGCCTGCTCATTTGCACATTTTATTTATGGCCACAAATTCATAAAACATTAAGCAAACATGAAAAGCAAAGCTCTTTAAATAAACTGACTTAAAGCTGAAAAGAGAGATTTTGGGAGTGTATACTGACATCTACTGGCATAAATTAAGATGAGCCAATGCTAAACGTATCAGTAAACATGCCAACCTATAATGTAGTACACAGCATTACATACAGCATAGCCAGGCATGCTTGAATAAACTCTGAGATTCAGATTTTATAAAGGGAGATTTATCATGTTTTTTGCTGGTTATAATAAGCCTTAATGCCTTTCTGAAAAGGCAGAAAACATTTGTAAATGGGAGTTTGTATTTCCCTGGTATAAGCTGTGTACATACTGTCTATCAACAGCATACATGTGCAAATAACGTGTGCTCAAAAGAACCTGTCCTGAAGTGGTTTATACATGCACCACAGAATCAACAGTACACGTATTGATAGCATCTGTTGGGCTTTTCAAGTGTGTGTTTGTTTGCATGTTGCTTTTGTGTATAGGCAGACCTTGGTAAAGTGCTGTATCAGCGCGCAGCTGTCCATCTTGCCCTTGTAGAAGCAGGGTGTTACAACAAGGATGACATCAGCCCCAGCATCAGCCATCCTCTGTGTCATGCTCACTGTGGCCCTGGTTGCTGCCAGACGAAAGGCACAATATGGTTGTTATCTGCACCCATTTACATCTCATTTTAACATAAGGTTGCAGCTCTATTATAATTAGATCTATGTTTGAAGATATATTAGTAATGCATTTATCTGATGAGAACCTACTGTATGAGGTTTTTAATCCCAGGGTCAAAATAATATGTTGATATTACTTATTGTCATTGCTTTTCTGACATACGTATTTTCAGGTATATTAGTTTTGTTTGATCTATGAATTAAGAAATGCACAAATATCACGGATTATTATTTTAATGCACATTTGTTCATTAATGTAAATGAACTATATGCCTGTAAAAGATTTTGTTTAAGTAATATGGTAATTAAAGGCAGTAATTAAAAGGCATCAGCTGCAATGAGAGTATGAATATGAACATACATATACCATATATGATCACACAAAAAGCCTTACATTCACAGCCAGATCCAGCCATTACCAGTTTGTCATCAGGCAGGGTCTGTCTGACTCTCTTCACAACTGCCACCCTCTCCTCTTCTGTCAAGTAGGGATATTCACCATTTGATCCCTGCACAACCAGGCCTGAAACACACATGCAGGCAATGTCACTATCATGCTCCTCCCTCTGTGAATGTATTACTGAAGCATGGAACTATTGAAGGTGTTTGGGGGATGTACAGAAAACACAAAAAGCTAAGCATACTGTATATCCTGAAAATCCTAGTAAATGATTGATGTTGAAGAAGGCAGACAGGCTGCTGATTGGGCATCCACTAGTGAACAAGTCAATCATAACACCATATTTGTTCTCTTAAGGGGACGACAATATTAACACAATGCTTGCTGAAAACTGTTGGAGATTTCTAGGGTAAAGGGGATCTCGAGGAAGGAAGGCTAGGTTACTACTCAATTTTGCAACACCAAACCATACACTGTAGATAGCGATGTTTCTTTTCAGTTTCTTGCATGGCCTAGTAGGCTTACTATGAACAATAAAATGAAGAGTTTCATGTTTCTGGCAGATTTGAGCCTGATATGCTGATGCTCCAGATAATCCAGATACTCAAACAGTTTAAAGAATTACACTTTTATTGCTTCTTTCAAAAAACTAATTATGAAAACAAACGTTTCTAGCAGTAGGCTATATGTAACCTGCCTATTTATTAATGCCTACATAATTCAAATATGCTTTTCTGTTACGGCCTAATAATAGCCTTTTGTTCATTAGGCGACCGTGCGTCATATCCTTCTGAATACAATTAGGGCATACCCTATACAGTACAATATACAGTACAACGCCCAATTACACTTTTTTTAGTAGCTTTATAAACAGCAGCAATATAGGCTAATTATGCAGCATTGTTATTGCATATAATGTAAATGGTTACCTTTAAATGGTATCTGTGCATATTTATGTAGGTTTTCTTCTAATTTATAATAATCCACATCTTCTTTAACTGTGAATGGCGTGGCAATGGGCGGGTATATCCCACTAATATCTAGCTGGGAACGCGTTGTGCTGCAGAGTTTTCTTTTCCACAGCGGGACGCGACAAAAAACTCGCAAAGTTCTGAAGTTTAACATTCTTAACATAGGCTACTGACTGGTTGTGGGTAGGCTATTTGAGTGCTTACAAATGTTGCAATGTGTTGCAATTCTACAAATCAATGAGTAACCAGTCTAAGCTCACATAATATTTATGAACTAGTTATACTAGAACGAGCTAGTAGGCTAGCCAAGGCTACTAAGCTTATAACTCCTACTTTAGAATTCGGTAGAGATTGTAACACATCTTCTTTGTTGAGTGTGTTGTATAATATGGATATATATTTGCACGTGCAATGATATCTCTCTATTTAGCAAATCCATCCACATGAACAAAGTAGGCCTAACATTTAATCGGCGATAACCATGAATGTAAACAGGGATCAGCTCCGTTCCAGACTGAACACGAACCTGTGAGCCCCGCCCACCTGCTCATTGTCATTATGTCTCAGATAGGAGCCTGCAGAAAGCAACTATCATAAGAATCCATAGATCCTGACAAGTGCATGCTTGCAAGTATCTGTACATTGCGTAAACAATACGTGAATAATCTTGAGCTAAGAAAAATAAAATATCCTAGCCTATAGCCATAACTAAATTGAAAGAAAGATAATTCCACAATCACACTCTAAAGGGAGGACGAGGACAAATAACTCGATGAGTGAATTTAGAATATTCAGAAAAGCTATTATTTTAACCCTCGTAATGTACTCCGGGTCAGAATGACCCAAATCACTAGCTTTTGTGGCAGATAGAAGGCGC
>JAODUG010000001.1:72146-82456 GCA_027564795.1 Aphredoderus sayanus | reverse complement strand
ATCACACTCTAAAGGGAGGACGAGGACAAATAACTCGATGAGTGAATTTAGAATATTCAGAAAAGCTATTATTTTAAGCACATTACTGAAAAACCAGTCCACACAAGTAGGCCCTACATGATCATCCTAAATTCCCTTCATCAGTCGTTTACGCTAAAGTTCATCGTTTTAGTAATTTCAACATTGTCATTTGAACATTTAAGAACGTGAACTATGTTAGTGTCCTACTGTAATCTACATGCATTGTAGTGGAATTAGGTCTATTGTTATGCGCGGACAGGCTGAATAATTTTGAACGCTTTACAACAGGCTACTGCCATCACGTGGAATAAAATGTAATTACATTAAGGCAGTGGAGCAGCGAGTGCACTGGCTATAAGAAGGCATCAGAATGGGTTAGCGAGTTTGGCACTATCTGCAAGTAGGCTAGGCTATAATTAAATTCTGTATAGATAAATGATGGAGGGCATATAGGCTGTGTAGGTGTAGCAGCCTGTTTGAATAGCATTTTAGCAAACTCCCAATATAGCCAGTAATCTTATAGGCTACCTTGCAGATAGAACCCAGATGGTCATAAATCACGTTTCACAGAGATTTCTAAAGGAGTCCCCCAAGGTTTAATAGGCCTATTAGCCCCTGTTTTATTTTATAAATAATATTGGTAAGGACATGCTTACAGCTAAAATGCATAAGGTGATGATAGTGTAATCTAAATGGCCTCTCAATGCATAGAAAACCAATTTCATTATATTTTCCAGAGCCTGTTCCCAGATCTCAGATAATGCCATAAGAGGTCACTCAATTGAAAGAGTCGGATCATCCTTCAAATAATTGGGTATATGGGTGGATAACCTATAAGTAGGTTAAGATCATATTTTTTTTCAATCTTAATATGGTCTGCTTTAATTTAGCAGCTATAAAACACTTGTACATGCTTCTTTTATCAATGTTCTAGACTATGGGAACATTATTTCCATGTCCCCATAAACAGTAGAGTCTAGGTTTGATTCTAGAGTCTAGTATATCACAGTTCACTACGTTTTATATCCAATTCACGGTCCAGTCACTGTGTACTTTATGTCCCCTTGTCTTCATTAAGCCTAAAGAGACATTCGTATATTTTTATTTACAAAGCCATACTGGGCTCCCTTCATATCTCTGGAATCTCCTATCACTCAACAGTTACTGTAATTTTCGTTAGTTGGCGATGTTATTGGGTAAGGATTTTCTGTTGGTCTTGGAGGATCTGCAGCATTCCTCTATTTTGCACTGTGGTCATGGAATAATCTTCAGAACACACTAGTGGAGAATGTCTTTGGTGGTCAGATGTTTTGGTTATCACAGAGCTCATTCCTCCTTCACTAGGGAAGGAGGACTACCTTCCCCTACTTGATTTGGGAGCCCTCACTTTCCTCCAGAATGCTACTTTGCAACAGTGAGAGGTGAGACATGTTTATTGTATTTAGGCACTAAAACTAAACATGTCACACTCTTTTCTTTTTGTTATAACTCCTTATAAAATCAAGGTAGCTAATAAGTTTTACTTTCAACAATTAAAGGTAGGAGTTACCAAAACGTTAGTTTATATTGGTTGTTATTTCAATCAACAAACTAGCTAGTTACAAATGTATCTTAAAACTCAAGATGGGGCAGGTTGTTACAATCTAGCATGGAGTTAGTTGTCACATGTGACAACCCCCTTCCCTTTGTGCTCTGACAAAGTTGTTACAAAAACACACTATATATTATTGTTGATATGACAATATCAGTGTGCAATAATAGTGTTTTTAATTGCAAATTTAAAAAAGTGTGTTAAGAGATGAATAATAAACAATATACCATTATTTTTTCACAAAACCTAAAGCTTTTATTTAATGCTGAAAGTATTGTTCTATGATGAGCCAATGCTGAGAAATACATTGTATTAAAAAGTGTGACAACTACCCCGGTCACCCTTAAAGTGACTTACAATGAGTACCTTGACATGTATTGCAGGGAGCAGGTGAGGGGGTTGGGCATCTTGCTTAAAGATGCTTTCATATAGGCCAACTCCGGGGCTCAAACACGACCTTCCGGCTGGTAGTCCAGCATCCAGATTAGACTATCCTACTCCCCTATATCTATTATCAATTCATATTTGTGTTACAATATTACAAACAATAGTGATGCAACCCAATATTTCTCTCATAAATGTGTAGCCTAGGACAAACCAAGGGCTCACACACATCCGGTGTCTGAGTCAGCCTGGCCAAGGACACATGAGCAGCAATCTTGAAACTCACACAAACAAACCCCCACCCCCCCCTGCCCACACACACACACACAGAGCATACAGTCTATTACAGAGAGTGAAAAGGCTATACTGTATATGCCTATTCCAACAACAACTTAATACAAAATTGGGTGAATATATACATAGATTTGGCCTATGCAATGCATGTTAGGCAATCACATTGTGACCTGCACAACTGTTAACTTGTATAATAAAATAGCAAGCCTGCAACTTCATTGAAAATATAGCCTAACACTAAAATGAATTAGGCCATATAACCTATTTAACAGTCGTTTAACACGTGCTTTATCATAAACAAACAAAAAAACCTGACATGTCATCAATGATACGTGACGTCATCTGTCCGGTATGTAAGATACCATCATTAGGCTGCTGCTTACCCCGTCCTGAACCAGATGGAGCGTGAGAACGGCGTAGCACCACGTGAGTCCTGCTCGCTCCCGTGAGTGAGCATCTCACACCGCATCATGGCTGCAGAAGCTGCCGCCGCCCGGTCCCGCACCGGAACGTCACACCGCCTGCTACTGTTCTCTTTCGGTGTTTGCCTCCTGCTCCCCTCCCCAGGCTTCGGCCTGCTTGGCTTCCGACCGGAGGAGACGGGAGGAGAGTTGTACGTGGAGGACGGGATGCTAAAAGCCACAGAAGGGACACGCTTCATGCTGCGGGTCTACTACTCCGCCTCTCCGCAGAGGCTCAATCGCACCGGGTCTCGGGCCAACACTGCCGCGCCGTGGATCGCCTTCATCGAGGAGCCGAGTCTCGGGAGAGAGGGACAGGTTCACCCCAAGCGAAACATGTGCATTGACAAGAACGCCAGGACGTCCGACATCGAGGTGCTGGGCTCGTTCAAGTCGGCGTCGAGCCAAAACTCGGTCTTGGTAGAGCTGCTAGCTAAGGACCTGCGTCGGGGTGAAAAGATCAAGCATTACTCCATGTGCGCCTTCGACGGCTCCCGATGGGAACACTACCGAACGCGGGACTTCTGGGTGGCAGTGGTGGAGCGCTCCGCGGTCCCTGACCTCTGGCTGCAGGTCCTCGTCTCAGTTTTGTTGCTCGGACTGTCAGCTCTTTTCAGCGGACTGAACTTGAGCCTGCTGGCGCTGGACCCGGTGGAGCTGCAGGTCCTCCAGAACAGCGGCACTGACAAAGAGCAAAAGTACGCTCGGAAGATCGAGTCAGTGCGTCGGCACGGCAACTACGTCCTCTGCACTTTACTCCTCGGGAACGCGCTCATCAACGCTGCTCTAGCGGTGTGGATGTGCCAGATCCTGGGCATGACCTGGCTGTCGACGGCCATTTGCGCCTTTGGAATCTTCTTTGTCGGGGAGATCCTTCCGCACTCTGTGGCGTCCCGCCACGGCCTGGCCATCGCCTCCAAGACCATATGGGTGACGCGTCTGCTGATGGTGTTGTCCTTCCCAGTCTCCTACCCCATTAGCAAGCTCCTGGACCTTGTTCTTCAGCAGGAGATCTCTAACTTCTACACGCGGGAGAAACTTCTGGAGATGCTGCGCGTGACCGACCCATACCACGACCTGGTCAAAGAGGAGCTCAACATTATCCAGGGCGCGCTAGAGCTTCGCTCCAAGACCGTGGAGGACGTGCTGACGCCGCTGACTGACTGCTTCATGCTGGCGTCGGACGCCGTGCTGGACTTTAACACCATGACGGAAATCATGCAGAGCGGCTACACGCGTATCCCTGTGTTCGAGAACGAGCGGTCCAACATAGTGGACATCTTGTTCGTTAAGGACCTAGCGTTTGTGGACCCGGACGACTGCACATCGCTAAAGACCGTCACGCAGTTCTACAAACACCCACTGCACTGTGTGTTCAATGACACCAAGCTGGACGCCATGCTGGAAGAGTTCAAGAAGGGTATGTGTGTGTTTGTGTGAGTGAGTGAGTTGTTTTCATGCATTGCTTTTATTAAAATGTGCATAATAAAACACATGATTCTTTTGGTCAAATAATATTTAGAATATTTTAAAATATTATGATATAAATTTTTAAAATGTGGTTCACATGGAAGATTTATTTAAGTGTTACTCAACAAGAACTTAGCCTTACCCAGACCTTACACAAACAGTGTCCTAAAAATCAGGTGTGTGTGAGCATTGCTTTACATTCTTACATACTTTGCATTCCTTTATCTTAACAATATCGTTTTTCTGGGGAAGGACACAATTTTAAGCTGAGTTAGACATATTTCTTCAGATCTACTGTATAGATTAGTCTAGTCATTATATTTTGTTATGTAACAAATAATGCTTTATCTAAATCCACAGGCACTTCAACATAGACCCATGATGCACCATGCAAATTAATAATCAATACAAAACTGTTGCCATTTAGCTGTAGTGCTGGAGAGACATGTTTGTTGGCATCTATATGCTTTAGAATGGGTGTGGTCACCACCGGCCAATCACAGGGAGTGCTCTTTGCCACTGCCAGTCTGCTTGTTTGTACACAAGCTAGTTGAACTGCTGATACATCAATAATATCAGACATTTATACTGCAGGGTAGCAAGGCACTGTAAATATGATAAATGGGTCATAAATTACGCTCTTTTTGCAGTCAGTGCTTCTGGGCTCTCTCTCTCTCTCGCTCTCACTCTCTGTCTCTCTCTCTCTCTCTCTGTCTCTCATTCCCTTTCCTCCATACAGGACACTGTGTCCTCTCACTCAACTGCCTCCTGTGCTATCTGGGCACTCTATTTACATGTACATCTAGGCACGTACACTGATGTTATCACACCGCTCTTACACACGGCTTAATTGGCCACAATATTCGCAGGATCACATTACACATACCACAAGACAATGATGTAGCTTCTGTAACACTGCTCACGGTACCTCTGACCCATTTAGCTAGAGCTGCAGTTGTGTGAGTGTTTGTGTGTGTCACACCCTGGTAGCACCTTGTGTAGCATCTGAGCTAGGCAGTGGAGGGAGGGGTGGGGCAGGATGTGCATGTGCGTGTGCATGAGCACATGCATGTGCACGCGCGTGTGTGTTTGGATAAACAATCCTCCTGTAAGGAGGGCACCAACTGTGAATTATGCAATGGCTAGGTGATGCAGTCTGCAGCAGCTGTCTGCAGTGCAGCCAATCTCTGCTCTGTTTTGTCTGTGATTCTATTGTCTGTCTGTCTGTCTGATAAGAAACAGTGAGATATGTCCCTGACTATGTTATTTCATTTGCTGGCTACATCTGTTATGTATGACACATAAACATTCATTTAGACATGACATGTAGTAATATATATATAGTATATATAGGCATACAGTATATACACAGTATTATATAAAGGAAAGAAATATTTGGTTTAGCACATTTAAAACATACTTATTAAAGCTGCTGTAGTATGATTTGAGAGTTGTGACAAGAGCTAGCTAACACAAAAACAAAAAACACAAGGAAACCACCCCGTCTTACTCTTCTCCCTCTCTTTGCCTGTTGGCTTGCCATTGCAAAGCATTGGAAAACCTGTACAGTACTGTAAATACATTGATGTGATTGACAGGCATTGTAGGCCAATCAGTGCCAAAGAGGCCCACATTACAATTATTTTGGGCACAGTCAAAAATATAAATGGATTCATATGGAGGGTGGGCTATCAGCCAGATCAGATTTTCTCATTGTTGTAATCTGAGCTTCTCTGTTTTTCATATCCGGCTGGCATCGTGTGCATGTTAGTGTGTGTGTGCGTGTGCGTGTGCGTGTGCGTGTGCGTGTGTGTGTGCGTGTGTGTGTGTGTGTGTGTGTGTGTGTGTGTCACAGTCCATTTGTTTTGGTCTGATATGCTGGTGTAGGTGGGCTTAGTTTGACATCTAGTGGAACAATGTCATAGAGCCACTTTAAGTTTGTTATTATATAAGTAAGTTTATTATTATTATTATTATGAAAAAGCATACAGTTTCTGTCTTGTCATCTATCTAGCTATCTGTTTATAGGCCTAGTACTTTACATTTTATTCTGGGAGGTCATGGGTCACAAAGTTGGAGAAGCACTGATTTACAGTAAGGCCCTTTAACACACACTATATACTCAGGGTAGGTTTAAGTCAGCAAGAACATCTCTCTGTGGTTGACATCACATACCATTTGCACATATGGGCAAGTATACTATATTTACTCCAGATATGAAATACAGCTTTTAACATCTGGTGTCAGTCATGGGAACATTCATGGGAAATTGACACACAGTGTAAGTGATGTGGTTATGACTGAAGGACATGTGGAGGAGAATTGACCACTGAACTGTCTCTGACTCCACTACAGCCCTCTGCTGTTCATTTGCTCATTAGGAAGACCTTGAGCATTCCTAGAGCCAGACGGGGAAGGAGGGGGGGCAGATATACATGAGAAATAAGATACGGCAACAAAGACGCTTTCATCTGAGAGCAGATGTCCTTGTCATAAGGGAGTTAGCGCTACTTGCTGGGAACGCACAAGAAAACATCAGTTCACTCTTTGCATCACCTCCACCCTGTGTACTTCCTGTCCAGGAAAGTCCCACCTGGCCATCGTACAGCGGGTCAACAACGAGGGGGAGGGGGACCCATTCTACCAGGTGATGGGCATCGTTACCCTGGAGGACATCATAGAAGAGATCATTAAATCGGAGATCCTGGATGAAACCGATCTTTATAGTACGCACACGCACACACACACACACACACAATATGCTGGTGTCGTGGGAAAACTATCGAGACAAATCCATCTTAAACCGTGCTAATATTGTTCAGGGACATGCAATCAGTTCTACCATGGAATATAAACCGAAAATGAATAGAAATAAAAGGTTTTCACACGACTATGTAATTGTATTTCCAGAGCATCTGTAAAGCACAATCACTGTATCTCTTCGTTGCCCTCTGTGTCTTATATATGTCTGTCTGTTTGCTCAGCCGACAACCGCACGAAGCGGCGTGCCTCCCACCACGAGCGCAAGCAGCAGGACTTCTCCATCTTCAAGCTGTCGGAGAACGAGATGAAGGTGAAGATGTCTCCTCAGCTGCTGTTGGCCACACACCGCTTCCTGTCCACAGGTAGTGTGTGTGTGTGTGTGTGTCTGTGTGACCTCGTGCATGTGAGGGTGTTGATGTATATGTATATTTATTACCTAGTGTTTTTAACCCTCCCGCTGTCCTTTCCCGCTGATTTCAAACACACTAGCAGCAGATCACGGCAACTGCCTCACGCCATATGTCCGTGTTGTGGTTGGCGCCTTCTGCTGGCACGAAAAGGTAATGCACTGGGTCATTTGGACCCATAGGACAGCGGGAGAGTTAACATGGCAAATAACAATATTGCCTTGTTCATGTGCAAACTTATTTTGAACCACATGGGGGTCATGCCTCATGTCTGAAACCCACTGCTCTAACCTCTCTCTCTCTCTCTCCCTCTCTCTCCCTCTCCCTCTCTCTCCCTCCCTCTCTCTCCCTCTCCCTCTCTCTCCCTCTCTCTCTCTCCCTCTCCCTCTCTCTCTCTCTCTCTCCCTCTCTCTCCCTCTCTCTCGCTCTCTCTCTCCCTCTCTCTCTCTCTCCCTCACTCTCTGTCCTGGCACCAGAGGTGGAGCCCTTTAAGCCAGGCCACCTATCGGAGAAGATCTTGCTGCGGTTAATCAAACACCCCAGTGTGGTTCAGGACCTCAAGTTTGACGAGAAGAACAAACGAGCATCACAGCACTTCCTGTTTCAACGCAACAAGCCGGTCGACTACTTCATCCTGGTGTTACAGGTACCATTATGCTTCTCAGCTGAGGTCAACAGAGAGGAGTGCTCATGTAATGACTTCCTGCTGTGTGCTGTCAGGGTCGGGTGGAAGTCGAATTTGGGAAGGAAGCTCTGAAGTTTGAGAATGGAGCGTTTGCTTACTATGGGGTGCCAGCCATCATGCCAACAGGTACACACCAGGACTGTGCACCAATATAAACTCATTTAATCTGCCAGCTACATGGGACACTCTTCACCTTTGCCTTAAGTTCACAATACAGGGACACAACAGCTACTCAGCTGCCCTTCTGATGTGACATTGGGGTGAACATGCCTAATGCAACAGTTAAACAATGTGCCATGCCGTATTTACACTAGCTTCCTGATTTTCTTGCATGGTATCGCCCCTGCATTGATATCGAAACTGCTGTCCCCACATACCACTCCCAGGGTAGCTACTGTAGCTATCCCACAGCCTCAGCTAAGACTCGGGTGACAGGCCTTTCTGGAGCAATGCCAAGATTTCGAAATAAACTCCCAGAAAGAATTGGATAATCTGAATCCAAGTCCTTTTAGTCAGTTGAAAACCCTCACACTGGCTAATCTGCGGTGGTCTATTGTTTACTACCTTATCTTGCTGCTAAATGTCTGCATGTGTTTTCACATTGAGGACTGGTTTACAGCAGACTAACCCCAGGTTTTTGGTTCCATTTCAGTGCACAGGTCCCCCTCTCGGAGCAGTGGTTTGGACCGTTCTGAGTCTATGTTGTATGGGGGCAGCATGAGCCAACTCAACGGTGGGGGGAGCGTTTACCTTCCGGACTACTCTGTCCGACAGCTCACACATCTGCAGGTTATCAAGGTAACACCTGGCTGGGAGCCCTCCCATTTAACATCTGCCACACTAACCAGATTATAACATTTAGAAAGATGAATGGATTAGTTGTCCATGGCACATGTCAGACATCAATGGTGTCAAGGAGGATTGAATGATTCGGTATTGCAGGCCAGTATTTTGTAAATTATACTGTGATCAAAGCGGTTGATCTTATTAGATATACTGTATAGATAGACAGATAGACAGACAGACAGATACAGTAGACGGGTTGAAGTGTATTTCACTCTGGTTCTCCGTTGCGCCAGTTGCTAGATCGTTTTGTATTTTCGTTCCAGTGTTTCTCTTCCCTGTGTTCCCTAGAGTTCGAAGTCCCGAATTTTGACATTTCTGCATGTTTTGGATTACAAGCCTGCCTGCCCTTTTGTACTGCCGCCTTCCTGCTATTTGTTGCTGACCCCGCCTGCCTGGAATTAAGAGACTGCCTTGCCTTGCCCTGTATCTAATAAACGTTTGTTCTTGCCCTGACTCCGTGTCCACACTTGGATCCCTGTATTTGCATTGTGACACTGCTGGCACGAAAAGGTAGTGCGTTGGGTCAATTTGACCCCAAGGACAGCGGGAGGGTTAATTGCAAAACTATAAAAATCAATCAGTACCTATACACAAGTAATGCTTTTAACAGTGTTCAAGATTCTATGAAGAAGTTGTACAACCATAAACAATGCAACATTTACTGTGTGCCAACATTGACAAACATCATCATCAGTCAATCAATCAATTAAAAAGACATTATGACATAAACCATTACAGTACAGTCATAGAGAAATGCGTCTAATCAATTGTAAAACATTAACCCTCCCTCTGTCCTCCGGGTCAAACTGACCCAATGCACTACCTTGTTGCGCCAGCAGAAGGCACCAACCGCAGCACGGACATAATACGTGCCACGTTTGGCGCCATCTGCTGGAGCACCAAGCTAGTGCGTTAAAATAATATAACTACTACTAATATAATGCTCTCGCTGTGGGCCAGATCACACGGAGCCACTACCAGAATGCTCTGACGGCCACTAGGATGGACATCTCTCCCCAGACGCCCGATGCTGACATGCGTGCTGCCGGGGGAAACACCCCGACCTTGGAGCCCCCGGTGCCAGAGCACGGCAGCACTCTCATGCCCCCTGCTGGCCCAGGCAGGCCTGGTTCGGCCCGCACACGCTCACAGCAGGCCAGTGTCCCACACACCACCTCAGTGCTCAACGAGAAGAACCGCATCGTCCGTAAGTAGTGTGTGTGTGTGAGAGAGAGATATACTAGGTACAGTATATGAGGGCTACAAGCATTAGTGTGTGTGTGTGTGTGTGTGTGTGTGTGTGTGTGTCTGAGTGTGTGTGTGTGAGAGAGAGAGAGAGAGAGAGAGAGAGAGAGAGAGAGAGAATCAGGCGTGATTGTTTTTCTTCC
>JAODUG010000001.1:57533-70941 GCA_027564795.1 Aphredoderus sayanus | reverse complement strand
CACTTAATTGTGTACGTGTTTATTCCAGTCAAAGGGTGTGTATGAGAAGGTTGGGGAGGCAACGGAGACTGCCCTATGTTGTTTGGTGGAGAAAATGAACGTCTTCGAAACTAACATGAGAGGGCTGAGCCCTCCAGAGAGAGCTACGGCATGCTGCTCTGTAAGTGTGTGTGTGTGTGTGTTTTAGAAAGTGCAGATGATCCTTAATGATTTTGCCAATTCCCAGGAACATTTTATTAATGGTGCAGCTTCCATTACATAAATATTAGAGCTGTCCTGTCTAATCGGATTTGATCATATCTGACGATGCGTTCATTTTATATATATATACAGGTAGCCTAGGCTAGACAATCTGAATATCCAGTTACATGAGTTTCAGTGATTTATTTTGATCACATTAACAGTAAAATGAAGCACGAGTCATGCAGTAGCCTAGCGCAGCCTAGGATGTTATAGGCTATGGTCACTCACCAATGCTGAGTGCTCACTTGTGAAAAAAGACAGTGCTTCTCTTTTGAATGCCAATTTTTCCTCGAGAACCACGTACTCCATGCTAACATTGGTCCATGTTAAAACCATGGTTGTAATTGCCTACCAGCTCTGTTTGAATGACGCTAATATCCTGTGGCTGGTGGATAGTGGACATGAAAGATGCTTTAAATTCCAGTTTCTCATGAAAATGAATGTATGAAATCAACTTTGTTCGTATTATATCCATGGTCCACGGGGAAGACTGTCTTAGTTTAGGTAACTTGAGAAAATGAAACTATCGCCCCTCTTTAATCATGCCGACTAATGTAAGGGCCAGACAATTCTCATATGAATTGGCATGTGCATTCAGGTTTTGTGACACTGCTGTGGGTCATACAATTCTTAATATATACTGTATATAGACTACATATAGTCTCATTATTATTCCTCATTGGAATGTTATCCCTGTGCTGTGCAGTTTTGTAAAGTTATGTTATTGTAAAAATAAAAATAAAAACACGACTGCTCGACTTGAAGAATCTCAGTAGACCAGTAGACTGATGATTCGACTCTTAGACTTTTAGTGGGCAGCCCTATTAAATATTATGAATATAAGACTTTTCCATCTGTCTCATGGTAATTTTGATTTTATTGTCAATTTAGACTGTAGCACTATATACAGTATAACAGTCAAACCATCCAACACTCTTACACAACACTCAGTATGTGTCGTGTTATGCTTGTTCTAGGTAATTAAACAGCTGATGAGGAAGGAGTTGACACTGGAGTTCTCCAGAGACAGGAAGTCCATGTCTGTCTTTTGCTCAGCTAGCAAAATGAGCAGGTCTGCTACTGGCGCGAAGATGTTTGTTAAGGTCAGAGCTTCTGATTGACTCATCTCTGCCTTTATTGTTTGATTGTTTGTTTATCAGTTTTCTAGAATATTCTTTTAAAAGCATAAAGTATCAATAAAACTAGCAAAAACAGATAAATTAGTATGTAACATGTAACAAGGAAACCCTTTTAATCCACATGAATGTATTTGATTTGCATCCGAAACACGTGAAGTGATCCCAGAATGTAGGGAGATTATTTTCACTGAAGAAAAAAAAAATCAGACTCTGGGTCTGCTTTTACCCAGGGGGCACCGGAGAGCATTTTGGAGCGGTGCAATTATGTTCGGGTTGCTGGTTCTGCTCGATTGCCTATGAGCACGACGGTTCGAGAGCAGCTTCTCGCCACAGTGCGTGAGTGGGGCTCCGGCCGTGACACACTGCGGTGCCTCGCCATGGCGACCAGAGACAACCCCCCCGACACCCGCTCCCTTAACCTGGATAACTCTGCGACCTTTGCAGACTACGAAGTGAGAATGATGATGAGGATATACAATAACACACATTTGCGTGTAAATTTAGGCATGCAGTACAAAGCAATACTGAAATAGATGTTTGCATTATGTTGCAACTAATCTCAGGAACCCTAAATTCCCATGCCAGATTACTGTTTGTGTTTGACACTTAGAACAACAATGATATTGAAACTGCTATTATAACTGTATTGTAAATATGACTGGTTTCATCTAATTCACCCTACCTTTGATGTGGCTTCAGTTGATTCTTTGTTTGGGGTGGCGGGGTTCCTAACTGATCTTGTTTTCATGCTGTGTGCTCCACACACCCAGTCGGACCTGACCTTCGTGGGCTGTGTGGGCATGCTGGACCCCCCCAGGAAAGAGGTACTGGGGGCCGTCCGCATGTGTCGGCAGGCTGGCATCCGAGTCATCATGATTACAGGTGAGGAATGTGTATATACACACACACGCACACAAAAACACTCAACACTCTCTGGCTGACTCTCTGCCAAAGTGTAGAAGAGCTCAACTCACATTCTTCATTCCATCCCCTCCATCCATCCTCCTCCTCTCCCTCCATCCACCCTCATCTACCCTTCACCTCCTCCATCCACTCATCCCCTCCATCCACCTCCATCTCCTCCCTTCATCCACCTTCATCCGCGCCATCTATCCTCTCCCTCAATCCACCATCCCCTCCCTCCATCCCTTCCATCCCAGGTGACAACAAGGGCACCGCCCTCTCCATCTGCAGGCGGGTGGGCATCATCACAGAGCAGGAGGAGGAGGAGGTGGGCGCAGTGGCCCGCTACGGAGGTGGGCTGACAGGCCGCGAGTTTGACGAGCTGCCCCCACATCTGCAGCGGCAGGCATGCAGCACCACACGCTGCTTCGCCCGCGTGGAGCCCGCCCACAAGAGCCGCATCGTGGAGTACCTGCAGAGTCTGAACGAGATCACAGCCATGGTAGGACATGCGTCAGTGTGGGTCAGTGTAGAACAGGACATTCCTGAGCTTGGTTCAGCTCATAGGGATTGTTTGGCATGATAATGCTGTAGCAGACCATTTCACAGTAAGGACAACTTTAATAAGCAACAGCTGCTGCATGGAAGGCTGATTTCACTGATCGTGAGGCAGAAAACAGTTCTTTGTGTGCCAGTATATTTCCGGCCAGTGTACCAACTTGTGCACTGGAAACTATACTGGCACAATTCTATCAGCAAACCAAAGAGTTGGTCATGTTATTATGTTTCACTTCGCCTTAGGAAGACCAGATGCAATGCAATGGTTCAGATCACAGTGTAAAGCTGCATTTAGCCTTGCCAGAGAGTAACCACTCATCCTGATCTCATAATCATTTTCCTTGTCTTCTCTCCCACCTTGGCTCCCCACTACAACAGACTGGTGATGGGGTGAATGATGCCCCAGCACTGAAGAAGGCAGAGATTGGCATTGCCATGGGGAGTGGCACAGCTGTGGCCAAGTCTGCATCAGAGATGATTCTGGCTGATGACAACTTCTCCACCATAGTGGCGGCTGTGGAGGAGGGCAGGGCCATCTACAACAACATGAAGCAGTTCATCAGATATCTAATCTCCTCCAACATAGGGGAGGTGGTCTGGTGAGCATGTAGGGATCCAACTGACATTATTCAAATAAATTATGTTTTAGGGCCTCAGTCCACCAGTGCCCATGACTTCCTTTTCAGAGCGCTTCCAGAACACTTCTCTCAAGTGTTTATTGTTGTTAAGCTACAAAAACCATCTGCTAAAACGTCCACATTACTTTGTTGTAATCACATGTATCTCAAGCAAACATTTCACAAGGAAACAAACGACAAACAAACAACACCTCCTGAACACAACCTCTCCCCGGGCAAGGAAAAACTACCATTAAAAACCTCATCAAAAAAGGGAAGAAACCTTTGGAAGGGACCACAGAGAGAAATCCACCCTTCCATGACAGTTAGGATGCAATATATAGGAAACATGAATGAGGAATTATACATTTATCTTAATGTATCACACTGCAAAAAATAAAAGTAAATACAGTTTTAAAGTTAAATCCAGGTCCACGGATTTGTCCTAGCTGCAAGTAGGTCCGCTCCCCATCCATGGAGTCCACACACAGTATTCTACTCCAATACAGGAGTCATGTCTGGTGGACACCCAGTCATTGACATCCAGTCCCCTCTGTAGAGTCCGCAAATACCACTCCACTCCAACACTGAAGGCACGGCCGCTGGAAATGCAGCAACTCCCATCCGCAGACCGAATGACATTATGGCAGCTGCTCCTCCCGATGAAGGTCGTCCTCGGACAAGAGACAGCAAGCCACACCATCCCCTCATTGTCCACAATCATGGCATCGGCCCCCATTCACCACACTTGGGAGAAGGAGAAAAAGAGAGGTCAGAAACAAGAAAAACACACAAGACGACTCAAATGGGCCCAATGGATACCCATATAGGCAAGCTTAGGTGAACATAAATAATGTTAGGTAAATGCCTTACTATATAAATACGTTTTATGTTGGATTTTATAAGTCGTAACAGTACTAGCACCTTTAACATCAGCTGGTAGGGAGTTCCATAATACTGGGGCCCGTGAGAATGCTCTAAATCCATCTGATTTCTTTTAAACTTGCCTGCATTTTGTGAGCGCAGGGCTCGAGGTGGTACATATGGTATTCCTAGATTGGATAAATAGGAATGGGCCAATCCATGTAATGCTTTATAAGTCAGTAGTAAAATATTAAAATCACATCTAAGATAAACCAATAGCCAATGGAGTTTAGCAAGTATTGGAGTAATATTATCAAATGTTTTTGTTTCAGGGTTCTGGCAGCAGTATTTTGTACCATCTGAAGATTTGTAATACTTTTTCTAGGAAGGCCGTAAACCATTAAAATAATCAAGACGCGATGATACAAATGCATGATTAACGTTTCTGCATATGTTTTAGATAAAATTGGCAGAATCTTTGTAATGTTGCGGAGATGGAAAAATGAAATTTTAGTAATATCTATAATGTGCAAATCAAGTGCGCGCAATCAAATACAACGAGTTACTCTGAGCGATATTACATTTGTCAAAGTTAAGTGTGGCATTCTTAAATAGGTGTCTATGCCTGGTAGGTCCAATAATTAGCATATTAGTCTTAGCAGAATTAAGGTGTAAACACTTTAAGACATCCATTGTTTTATTTACAAAAGGCATGACTCCAAGATGTGGAGGTTTGAATGGTTTTGTAGTTTTAAGGGCATATATAGCTGGGTATCATCAGCATAACAATGAAAACTAATTCCATATTTGCATATAATATAACCCAATGGTAGCATATAAATACTAAATAAATAAGGGCCCTGCACGGAACCCTGGGGTAATACCCTCAAAAGGGTAAAAAGATACCCTTTTTGCCCTTTTTAGGCAACTGGACGAGTTGTTGCAGCGCAGGTGTCAGTAAAAATCACCATATTCCTCTAAACTATAGTGACATGTTTGCAGTAAGCTTATACCGCTACAACACAGTCAGTAAAAATCGCCATATGCCACGTCAATGTCATTGACACGCCAAACTCGCTGTGGCATACTGTATGTCAAACTATACTTCCGGACATGCCACTGACAAGAAAATGTAAGATGTCAATGTCCATCCATTCTCAACCGCTTATCTGAGGTCGGGTCGTGGGGGCAGCAGCTCCAGCAGGGAACCCCAAACGTACATTTCCCGAGCTACATTAGTAGTAGACAAGACGAACACTATTTGTAGGCTGTGCAAAACAGTAAAGCCAATGATGATGATGATGATGATGATGATGATGATAATAATAATAATCTTTATTAAAACCTTTCATACAAAATTTGCAACTCAACGTGCTTTACAATTGAAGACATTTATAAAACAATGGATGGAAGTGGTCAAATTGTCCCCCTACTATGTCCCCACTTAATGAACTCCACTAGCGGTATTTACTGGCCTTTGACACATCAGCTACTTGCGGCATTTACTGTACCTGCCCTAGCCAAATCTGTAAGTGGTACTTTGCCTGCCTTAGCACTACTAGCGGCATTTACCTGCCCTAGCAAATCGTTTACCCCTCACTATCAGAAGAGGAGGACTTACTGCTAGCGGTACATTGCCTGCCCTAGCCACATCAGCGACTAGTGGCATTTACCTGCCCTAGCCAAATCTGCTAGCGGTACTTTGCCTATCAACTACTAGCGATACTAATCCATGGGGAAAACTTAGACGATCAAAATGATCTCTTAGTGTACGGACATGTTCTTCCTAAGAAACTACCACCTGGGCAAACAACATTGCAAAAGTCTTTTGCTACTACTTTCCCCCCTGACAGCCTACGCGCAAAAGAAATACCAAAATCAATTGGCAAATGTATAGCCCACGACATGCAGCCATTTTCGTTTGTTGAGAACGAAAGTTTTAAAGAAATGGTTAAAACACTGGAACCGAAATACCACGCGCCTTCACGAAAGCACTTCTCCACTGTTGTTATACATTGTCTTTACAATGAAACAAAACAACACGTTAAGGAAAGACACTGTTCTGCAGTGAAGGAAAGCAGCCTTGGACCACACATAAACTGCATAGCACACACCATCAATCTTGCTACACAAAGGAGACTGCAGGTAGCCCGTATCAGCCGTCTGCTTGGCCGAGTGCGAAGACTGGCCGCATTCTTTCACCGGAGCTGCATGACCACAGCGGTTTTTGCATATAAACAAGTTCTATTAGGGATGCCGTCTCACAAACTGATAATGGATGTACAAACTAGATGGAATAGTTCATACGATATGTTGGAGTGCTACTTGGAACAACAAACAGCTATCGCGACGCCTATGATGAGCCCCAAGATACAAAGAAACCTAAATGATGTGGATACGCTGGATGCCAGTGATATATCAAGATGCCGAAGATATTGTCATGGTTCTCAAGCAGTTGAAGACAGCGACAACTCGTGTGTGATGAGAATAAGCCCACCATTTCACTTATTGTGCCTGCATGACTGAGAAAAGCATGGCACCAAATGAAGAAGAATGTGGCGAGATTCCAGCATTGTGAAGATAGCTGGAGATCCCTACAAATGAAACCAGGTAGGCTAGACTAGCCAAGAGGATATTAATGGACCCAACACGTCATGTCTTATCTGCTGAGTTTTAGTTAATGCCGTCTGGAAGGAGGTTTAGAATCCTTCGCTGTAGATTAAATACATATAAAAATTAATTTATTCCAATGTCAATACAAATTTTAAATATTAGTAGGGAAAGCTTCACTGAAGTGTCTGTTTATGTAGATATTTGTTTTATTTTCTTTAACATTTTTATTGATGAATGATGCATTGATGTATGTTACCAAGTCTGTTGTATGTTTGTATATTAATTATTATACTAACATTGTATATGATATATGTACCTGTAAAGTGTATGTCTCCTTGTATGGCTGTAGCAGGGATGATGCCGAAGCAACATTTTCCACCTGTGACTCATAACTTGACTCTTGACTATTTATTTACAATGGGGAAATGCGAGTGTGCGTCATTTGCCGCATGCATGTGCTGTCTTAGTCCAGGGCAGTGGCGGCTGGTGATGAACATTTTTGGGGGTGTTGGGGCGATGCTAATTTTATATACACTGCCACAAATTTCTATTTCACATTTAGAGAGCCAACTATGGCTCCGCTATTCACGTACATGCAGCAGCACGAGAGCATTACAAAATCTCACTTCATAATATTTCTGCAAGACTGCAATTGTAATACTATCATGTCTGCTGAAAAGCAAATATTGATTCTATGTTACCATATTTCCTTTGTTTAGCCTAACAACACGCTATTTAGACTATATGCTGCCTAGACACTCAACACAAGGAACCTGAATGAATTTGATAGAATTTATTTTTAGAGATGTTAATTGTTTTTCAGTATAGGATTCAGAGGGTCAAACCCAAAACAGGCAATAATTCAAAACAAAGCAATAATTCACAAATAGGTTGTGAATTATTGCTGTTATAACAATAATTTACACTGATTAGCTACTTGTATTCAACAAGGAATTGTGAGCATGTGAACGGAGGGTTAGTATCTACTTTGGCTCCAGCTCCAAGTGTTGCTGCAAGTCGTTGTCCCTATGCCGCCGCTGGTTTTGCATACTGCGACTGACGTTACAGCCATCAGCATCAATATTGCTGCAACATTGCTAGTGTTTCAACTGTTAAATTGATCTAATTTAGTTAGCTTGTTAAATTATCATTTTCCTAGTTATCCGATAACGTGATCCTCTGCCTGAGGAGAAAATGCTATATGCTACCGGAACCGGAGACCGGAAGATCGTTCGTTAGAGTGCAGTAGGCTAGTGGAGCGTGCACAATGCTGCAATATTTTTGAAGTGGCGGCTGAAAATAAAAGGTGATTGCAGTCTGTGTCTGCAGCTTCTTTAAACTGGATCACACAGTCAAAAGTAGTAGCCTACTATTGATGTGATGTGATTTTTATGACTACGATGGAGAGGAATAGAGACAGAGACCACCAGGCATCTCAATTAACCCTCCCGCTGTCCTAATTTCAGCAGACTACCATCAGAGGGAGCCAACCGCAGAATGTCATTAGTCCATGTTGTGGTTGGCGCCCACCACTGGCGAGTGCACCGATATGCAGAGATTGCAAACAAATTTTGACCAAGTTCATAATACAATAACAAACCTAGAGCCATATTGAGCAAAACTCTTAGTCAGCAAAGTGCTCAACAACACCATCCCTAACATTTTATGGATTATGACAACACTGTCAGTCTCGTCATCACTACACAACCACGAACCACCTACAGTAGGCTACCTGTACATAAATTGATCCAGCAGCAAAATATTGTTAATGCACAAACAAACCAGCACCACAAAAAGGCAGCCAGGAATATTTAAATATACAGTTAAACACAAATAATAAATATACATTTACTCAGTGTTTTCAGCCAAGTGAGGAGGAAGATTCTGGTAGAGGACCCAGACCTGTAGCAGAGTCTGGTGGAAACAGAGTACAACAGCCAGCCTCCTCCAAAGAAGACAGCCCTGGAGGACCTTTTTGGAAACTCACTTGCTACTGTGGACCTGGAACCAGGTCCCAGGTTGCTTGGCTCTTTGGCCAAAGCATACCTATCCAACCAAGCAACCTCAGTGCCCAGTGAACAAATCTTTTCCATGGCAGGAGATATTGTAACATCTCAAAGATCTGTTCTCTTACTAGAGAATGTTGACCAGCTGATCTTTCTTACAAAGAATATGGCCCTGTTTGTTGCAAAAGACATTTTTAGGCTTGTGCCTACAGAGTGAACTATGTTGCTAGAATTTTTGCTCAAGAAAGATTTGCTGTTTTCATACTTTGTTAAATGTTTTTTTATTATTAAACCATTTAAAACAAAATATTATTTTGATATTATTTGAATAAAAAATAATCTAACCGTATACCTTGTATTGAATATCAAACCAAACATATCGTCCCACCCCTATGTAATTTCTCTCTTCAGTATTTTCTTGACTGCCGCACTGGGCATGCCTGAAGCGCTCATTCCTGTCCAGTTGCTGTGGGTCAACCTGGTCACGGACGGTTTCCCAGCAACTGCACTGGGATTCAATCCCCCTGACCTGGACATCATGTCCCGCCCCCCTCGCACCCCGAAGGAGCCCTTGATTTCTGGTTGGCTGTTTTGTCGCTACCTCATCATTGGATGTAAGTAAATTATTTATTGATATACTTTTTATTCCCTTTTATTTATTTCCTTCTTATTGTGCTACCAGATGGCGCAACCTGATTGTGTCTGTTTGTGTAGTTCACTTTATTATCAGTGCCGTGTGTCTTTATTTCTTAATTAGGGCCCGCGCACACACAGCGTGCGCGAAGCCCTATTGGATACCTAATGATTATTATTATTATTAGGGGTCTAATCACCGAAGGTGCTGGAAGCCTTTTGTGATTGTTCTGATTAGGGGTCCAAGCACCGAAACTGCTGGAACCCTATTGTCATTGTTAGAGGTCCAAGCACCGAAGGTGCAGGAACCCTATTGTGATTGTTCTGATTATTATTATTTTTTTCCGCTAAAAGTGATTTCCCAGCCAAAATTGTAAGGCCCAGAAGCATGACACTTCACAAGATGGTCACAAATTGCCCCCACTACTCAGACCCCTAAAACCTAGGTAATAACCAACTGTAATAACCACTTTTACCTTTATGCATATATCTCAAAAACGGCTTATTCTATAATCAAAATTCTTTCTTTATCTCAATCTCTTAAGGCCTTTGCATCTTTTCTTCACTGGTCTTCTGCTCTAAAAATGCTTAACTTTTGCACAAATTCTCAGAAACTGAATGCAAAATCTAAATGAACTAGTCTGAGACCTTTTATCCAAATCTCATAAAATTTGGTACACGTCATCTACATACAATGGTAACAAAAAGTTGTTCAAGGAAATTCGATGCAACCCTCCGTTCTGAAGTTATGCCTAGCTAAATTCAAAATTCCTTTTTCTTATATTTTCCACAATGCACTTTCATCAAGTTGCATTATAAAATTGACATTTTATAAGTCAGTTTTCCTGCATTTTAACAATATATGAAAAACCTTATTTCATCAACTAGTCCCAGACTGCTACACAGATGGAAATGAAATTGAGTATTAAGCATATACAGACCGTTCTGATAAAGGCTGCGTCCCAAAACACGTGCCATAGCGCTAAATCTCCAGATGTTCCCTTTAAACTCCATTTTGAAAGGCTGTCCCTCTAAGTTGGAGAGTGGACTTGACTAACTAAATCACATTAAATTAATTAATTCCGCCATCAAAACATATAATATGCAAGGGTATACTACATCGAAGTTATTTGTAGCCATTATTAGCGTGTTTTTACCGCTACATTTAAAGATATTTCTAATTCCTATGTCATACGTCTCCAGCTGTTTCTCGCGAACACGCTTGCGCATTGCTTTTAGGAGTCGAGAGAAGCGGCTTAAATGAGCCGCCATTGCTAGGAACCTCAATGTATCCTAACCAGGAAGTGTTCAGGAGAGTCTCAATGACGTGAGTCACCTACGCCCACAAAGCAAGGCTTTTCAACCTATTGTAAGCATATTGTGATGCCGAAGACGGAGCAACACACTCGTAAATGTAAGTAAACTAGACTAATGTTTGCTATAGAATAATGTCCTACCTTTGACGCGTGGTTGTTAGCGTGTGTTTACACATGCACGTTAATGTTGTAACGTACAGTCCTGTACAGTCCAGGCTGAGATATACAGGGACATAACACTGGTAACGTGCATGTGTAAACACACGCTAACAACATGACGTTGCGCGGAACCGTGACATATGTTGGGTTGGATATATAAGTCGCTGCATTTCAATCATTGTTATTTTGCGTACAGTTTAACATTGATTTTGACTTTCAATATTCATCTCTTCTGATGTTTGCTAATTTTGCTTGCAATGTCATATTTCCCACCTAATAATTATGTGTTTTAAGAACTCATGATGCTGTGGAACAGTGACCATGGTGCCTCTCAGTAGAACCATTAGCTGCATGGTTCCTGTAGCACTACGTGGCCTCCCCTGAGTTATAGTGCCACGTCCTCAGCTCCTGGTGAAATGCTGACTCTGCAGTGATGCACTAGAAGACTCCAGTTTATTAGATAAATGTTTTTCTTTTTATATTTATTGTCATTTTATAATGGTAACTTGCCATTTGTTTTGTTTTACTTGAATAAATGATCTATTGTCCCTTGCATGGATGGATTAATTATAACCTGTTATGTTAGATAACAGATTTGAAATGTGGGTATAGAAAAATAATGCTACAGCAGTTTAGTTATGCTTGCATTCATTTGACACTGCTTAAAAATGTATAAGAATATGGAAGCAATGGGAGCTTTATCAGTGCTGATCATAGACTTATTAGGTGCTGATCCATCAAGAAAGGATAACATTATGAGCTTGGCCACCGTTTCTTTCATGCAGCAGCCTGTGAGATGAGCAAATAGCCTACTGGTTTAACTTATGGCTGTAATCATATTTGTAATCATCATGTCTGTAATTATTATCATGTCACTTTTTGTTTAAAATGCTTAAATGTGCGGCAGTGGTACAGTGGGTAGAGCGAGCGAGAGGTGATTAGAAAGTCGCTGGTTTGAATCCTGTTGCAGTTTCGCTTTAAGCGTTAGATACGCAAAATACTGTATAAATGCAGTCCAAATACCAACACCTTAACCCTCCTGCTGTCGTAAGGCATTTCAGCAGACTACCAGCAGAGGGAGCCAACCGCGGAATGTCATATGTCTGTGTTGTGGTTGGTGCCCGCTACTGGCAGAGTGCACCATGTTATTTTGACCCATAGGACAGCGGGAGGATTAAGGTGTTGGTGGTTGAATTAACTGTGCAGCTACCACCTGGCCACCGTTACATCAGGACAAAGCCAATTAAACTACAGGTATACGGTGAGATTAATGCAATAGCAATAGTTAAAACTAACTTAGAATTTTTTTCAGCATAGTCCTGTTAAGGGATAATGGAGTGTTAAGTGAAGGTTGTGATTGGCTCATCAACACTGATTCAGCGCAGCTGTTCCACGCTGCTTGTTAGTGCTGCTATGCTCGTGCATGTGCCTCCAGCCTGTTCACAACCTCACATTGCTGGGAGTAGTGAGTGAGATTTAGGAACTAGGAATTAGGAACCACCGGTTAAGAGATTTGGGACGCAGCCAAAAAGTTGTTTAAAGAATTAGAATTTGTCAAACCATTTTATTTATTTACTCAGTCAAAGTTTGTTTGAGGCCATGCATTTACAATGGGGTAAAAAAGCTAATCTGAATGTCCAATCAACATCTTATTTAATATATCGGTGTATTAATCATATGACATCATATATGTTAGATTCTCATCAAAACAATTAATGAATTACCTTTATTAATCATATTTTAATCTGTCACTCTGAAACATTGAGAAAATCTATGTTTTTTGGAACTAAAACAATAGCAGTTAATTAAACTCATCTCAGTTCTGAAGGTTTCAATCCTGGGGTAAGACATATTCCTTCCACAACCGATTAATCGCATTGTTACGCGCAAGATGGCACCCTCTGCTGGTAGTGAGTTTGAAACTTAATGACAGTGGGAGGGTAATCACATTTGGCTATACAAGCCCACATTTCACAAGGAAACAAACAATACCCCAGTACATGTTGGGAGGGGTTGCTCATATCTCCCCTCAATATTAAAAGTTGGGGAGACCGGGGATGGTTGTCACACAGGGAGAGTTGTAACACCACCAAATAGTGATAAGATAAGATGAAATGTGTTAAAACCATCCCTTATCATACAACTAAGAACGGATAAATTTTAATATTTTTTACAGAATGCCTTGGCAGTGTAAAAGAAAGACTGAAAGGTGTCTGCCAGTCTTTTAAAATCTATTTGACTCAGGCAGCAGACCTGGAAAGACTGACTCCATATGAGGTCAGGACAGGTTAGCTGGAGACCAGAGTACAATTGAATGGAGTTATAGTTGCTGAAGCAATTGTTACAACCATACCATA
>JAODUG010000001.1:39599-51953 GCA_027564795.1 Aphredoderus sayanus | reverse complement strand
TAACGCTGCACTGTTTCAAGTAGCTTATTTCAGAGAGCCACAGATCATGTTTAGTAAGCTATCTCTCATTATATCAGGCCCTGGGGAGAGGAGGGCCCTCTCACTCCATACTATCAAAGCCACGGAGCTGCCTTGGAGGACATGCTTCAGTACGAATAGAAGCTTTAGAGTACATACAGAAAGTAGTAGGCTTGGCTCCCATCCCCTCTCAGTGTGAGGTTGCCAACAGCCGAGGTTTTGATCAAGCACTGCCACTATGGCAGTAGGTGACAGGTATACAGTAGCACGGTTGTGGGAATAAATAGCTTGATTAGCATAATGCATCACCAACACATTGAGCTTCGAGAATGGATTTTTTTTTTCCTGAGTGCAACCTTCATATACCTTCTGGGATCGTATTTCATAGAACAAATACACAATTATGTAAACAGGATATTTACCTTCACAGTGCCGGACTGTAATAGATTCACATTTGCTTTCTGTTTGTTACTGACTCTGTTACTCTGTGTTTTCTGTCTGTTTTGCTGTATGCTGTAAATGGGTTTTACAATACAAATTATTCTCTGCAATTGTATTTCCGAGAGGCCAATTATTTCAGTAGTCATAATTCACCTGATATATTGAGCCCATACAGTACCCCTAGAAAACCCCGCCATATCGATCTATCTGAAACCGTGATATTGCTGCAAACAGGCTAATATTACATAAAAGCTGCTCTCGTTTCCCCAAGCCTGTAGAAACCATTTAGCTCTGCCTCATAGCAATGAATAAATAAATAGATAAATGAGATACAATCGGCGGTGGCAGTGCATCACAATTGAAGCTGAAGGCTACAGCGTCCCGATAAAGGATTATTTGGAATAATATCCTAGATTTCGATGGTCCTTAGTGCCCCAGGGCAAGGTTTGGGTGGGGCAGGTTGGGGGGGGGGGGGGGGGGGTGAATAGGCCAAGATGGCTGCCATCGCTCAAACACCTGTCGTCACCTGCCCGTCACTTTTGAACTGTGGCAACCCTTTGCCATCCTTGCATGTGATGAATTTCTCCTTTAGCGGTTCGCTAATAACCTGTGTGTAATTAGCAGGTGAAGGATTACTGAATACTACCAGGCTGGACTTTTCAACCCCTCCCCCGTTTTCCCTCTCCCCTACTGCCAGTCACCCCCTGCCTTGTCCTTGGTTGACTGACTGCCACTGGGCTGCGGTTAGTGTAATAAGAACGAATGCGATGGGGAGGTAGAATGTCATGCTTACAGCTGTCAGGATTACAGCAATTCAAAATAACCTCCAGCAGCCCTTGCCAGACAATAAAATGACTTGTAGGTTTTGCTCAAACTACTCTCTTTTTTTCTCTTTTGGTCTTATACATTCATTGGTTTTAGTATGAAATAGAGCTCGTGCTTCGAATTCAGTCGTGCAAAGCTTCTCAGTGATACAGGCTGTGGAGGAAACACACAGCTCTGGGGAGAAATGGGTAAAGGGATTTTTGGTTTTGTTTTTTGTTCCTTTTGAGATTTATTGAATTGAGAAAAAAAATGATGTAGCCATGATTTATTTTATTTCACTGTAGTTTTGTCATTTCATAAAACATCCTCATTATGAATTCATTAAATGGATGATATGACAGGAACCAACCATGATGTTGAGAACAGTGTTTGATGGCCTGCAGAGCACAACCTACTTATCTGTGGGGTCAAAGAGCCCTATGTGGCTGGTAGAGGGAAGAGTGGCCCTTTGATTGCAAACCACTGTGCTTTTGAACTGAAACATTTGACCAGATATTTCTGTCCTGTTTCATCCCAATGCCGCATTAATATTTCCACCAGTAAGGGTGGCGTAAGGTTCTCTGGGAAAACAAAAGAACAGTAAACTAAGGAAACAGACACAGCCCTCTGACATGCTGTGATGATGTCCTGGCTCTGTTCTCACACCATAAAATGAATTGGCAACTGGAACAATCGATCTTAGACAGATTTAAGTATGCTGATCAGTGGTAATCCTCAGCCTTCCCCCAAGTCAGACACAATCTTTTCATCTTTAATTCCTATTGAACAGTAATTAAACCCTCGATAAGACATCCTTAGGTTATTAGTGCCCAATCTCTATCACGCTCTACTCTTAAATGATCTTCTTCAGTGTTTTTATGTATGCGGTTATGCTCATGCTTACTTTATCAGCAGTAATATGCAGAATCCAAAATAGACAAAGAGGATCTCCTCTCCTATACAGATGCTATGATTTGTGTATACTGGATTTCTGTGATGAATTGTGCACAAGTCGTAATAGGTAAACAAGCAGAACTCCAGGAATGTCTTTCTTTCCCCCATATTATTCTGCGGAAAATATCCTCAGCTTGTCATTTCCATTTCCAACAAAAATGCACAGATTCCATTCATGTTTGCATCTCTTGACAGGCAATCCTATTCCTATTGGATGCTTAACCATTCATTTAATTTCAAGCCCCATTAGATTTGATTGCGTTTCATTCATAGAAATGTCAAACAGGACTGTTTAAAATAAATCAGCGTGCTCTCCCTGTTGCAGATGTTGAGAAATACAACACTTCCGCCAGGTATAGTCTAATCACCAAATGAGTCTGGGACAGATTTATGATGCTGATTTGTATGTGTGTGTGTTTGGATAAACGGCTGCTTTTCAATAGCAATTACTTACAGTTGGCAACAAATCTGCTGATTGGTGTCTGCTCATTGATCCAACAGCAGTTTGCAGGAATTTGTTCCACGAGAAGCAGCCCACCTATCCCTTCACAGCAGAGCTGCTGTGAGTTTTGAGGTGTGTGCAGGGCTTTTAGCCCCCTAGGCTGACCTTGACCAGCGCTCCAAAAAACGTGGACGATCGATACATTCTCAGATATAGACACCTGTGAAATTATTGATTCGCAACCACCAAACCAGCTGGAAGAAAAGTGTTTTTTAATGTCTTCGCCGAGCTGTTTCTTTTTGACTTTACAGGCTTCAATGGCAGTTAGTTATTTAGATAAAACACTGCCTGTGGTTGGTCTCTAATTGTTATTTCTTTCTTTCCTTCCTTTATTTAGTTTGTACCTGACTGTGTGAACTGTTGTTGGAGTAATAGATTAGCTGTAAAGTATCTGCCGGGTAGAGAGAGAGAATGTAGTGACACTGTATGAAAGTGGCCTGCTGATGACTGCGAGCACCCTGTATTCCCCTGTCACCACCAGTGCAATTAATGAACTTGCTTACAACGTTGGTGCCACACTCATGAAAAATCACACAGAAGAGCCTGGTCCCAAACCATATTGGGCACGATTCATCAGGGCCTTCATGCTCACTGGTTATGTCAAACTTGGTGTGCGTGTTACTGTATGGAGTGGACTAGTAATCAGCTACATGCCATGCACTCTCAGGAGTGATTATGTGCCTGATCAGAGTTCACTGAGACTTATGATCTGTCTGTATTTAGGTTAATATCTCATACATGCAGTACACGCAGATAAAGGCTGTAAAATAATCTGTGATTATATCCTCTATGATATTCCATTGTTTCAATTTGTGATATTTAATTTGGATTAAAATGACACGACAATTACATATACAACACCACACCTCTGCTGTTAAAAGGATTTCTGAAAATATAGTAGTACAATTATTTAATTAATAAAAAATATGTAGGGTTTATTGTAGATGTAACTGTAAGGGTTACTAAATGTTGGTATTAGAGTAGGCTGTCTGTGTTTTTATTGAAGAGAAAATAAAATCACAATCAACTCCAGGTCAGTGATACTTAATTTACCATGAGATTTTAAAGTGGCCTACACTTCAGGGTCAGTCCGGGTACTTGCATACAAATCTTTAATATTCCAAAATGCAAGTAACTATTGTATTGTATAAGGAAAGTATTATATAATCATCATCAATCAGCATCCTGTTCTCCACTTCACATGTGAACTGACGTGAAGCTTGTGGGTTTTTGTAAGTGGTATTGCACTTTATTAAAAATGTAGGAAACAGGAGAGGATATTATCTTTTGTCAGTTTTTCAAGGTTTCACAAATGGCATACACACACAAAATTTACCACGTTTGGTTTATTTGCATCCTTACCAATTTTACACATTCATAGGTCTCTCAGCACTGAAGCACATGAACACAGGATATAAACGTTTTGCCCATTCACTGGCACACTTTCTAGAGACCGGCCTGTGAAAAGTCATCCTTCACCATAAAAAAGAATGATTCAGTAGCACATTAAAAAAGCAAATTAAAAAGCTGCCTCATTAAAAAAAACAAAAAACAAAAAACAAATCCATAGCTAGGGTCAGTGCAATTGTCGAGTGTATACAGTAGTACAGTATATGCTTCAGCAGGTACTGTTCACATTGGCAGGGCATGCCCAGTGATCCTCCAGGGTGCACTAACTAAATATACATTCTCCAACACTAAATAAACCATTGATCCCAATGCTGTAAATAAAGGAAGTTCAAAGATAAGTAATACATGGATGGCATTCTTCTGCCCATGCTACTGTAAAAGCACCATAATGCAGACAGATATAAAAAAACACAATATGGTTATGGCTACAGTAATAATCACTGTAAGCTGAAAAATGTTCACTGTAAACATAATGACACTGACCTAACGGAATCAAACAGCTCATTAAGGTGTGTGTGCAGGGAAGCATGCTACAGAAAGATGGGGGTTGTCTCATTATGTCTAGTGCTCCCTTGTCTTGTCTAAGACCCATCAAGTCCTCTCTAGGTGCCCCATTGCTATATTCCAAAGTATAACAATGTCAGGCAGAGATTTTATCAGAATCACTCAAATAAAAAAATAAAAATGTCTATTACACACTACATTAGGACAACTGCTGTTTGTGAGTGTAATTGTGGCTTGAAATTGAATTTTGTTCCTTTAGTTTTCACATAATATTTTTCAGTTTCACTATAACACTGATGGCCAGGAGTGATTTCTCAAGTGCAGTAGCAGAGTGTGTGACATATTGTTGCAATATGTGCATCATATTCAAGCATAAAAATAATAAACATTGGATATTATTCATATAGGATGTAGCATTATATACATTTTACATATACATATTTTACATATATACGTGCACATGTAGTGCCAAATATCTTTTAGTGTTTTTTCTCCAAATTGTAGATGGCATTTCATCTCTCAAGTGTTTTTGCACAATAGTGACAGAAATACAGTACATATAAACACACATTAACACTATGTACAGTGTGACAGTTTGGAGTCCATACGGTAACTGACCACTAGCAGGCATGTCGCCGTCAAGCATAGAAGATCAGTTCGGGTATCTGCCCCCCCTGCACCCCGGTGCCGTTGGTACTGTCTGAGGAACACTGGAACTGGAAGGTCACTTTCCCACACTGCACCTCCGTCATGCCCTCCTGTCCAAAGTAGCTGAGCTCGCTGCCATCCAGAACCACGCTCGCCGTGTAGAAAGTGTCCGGCTCGATCTGGACCGGATACTCAAACCACACCGGGAAGGTGTTGCTGGAGCCGTCCGAGAAGTACTTGCTGACGTTCTGCCCCAGTAGGACGCCCTGGCGCTTGAGCTCAATCTTGGCGCTGTATTCGGCCGACCCGCAGCTAGATCCGTAAAGGCCGAATCCGGCGATGAACACTCGTTTATCCACGGCGAACTGGATGCTGTCGCAGCGGCCCCGGTAGCGCCACTGGTTGCTCCGGTAGGCGCAGGACTGGAACCTGTGGCAGCGCTGCGGAGTCAGCCCCGTCCTGGGCTGGCTGGCGAACTGCAGGTCAGGCTTCTTGGCCGCCGTGTACCACAGGAAGATGTCGTTGGTCTCGGTCAGCGTCAGCACGCCCGATTGGGCCGCGCCGTTGGCGAAATCGTCCAGCGCCATCGCCGGGATGCGGATCAGGTACACAGCCTTGCCCAGCACCTTGCGCTTGTTGTCGATGGACAGGGTGAGCTCCTGCCTCTGGCACTCGGCCTCGGCCCAGCACAGCGCCGCGTCGAACACCACGATCTCCTTGGCGTTGAGCGTCTCCCGCTGCAGGATGCTCTCCAGGGTCTGGGCGTCGATGTCGCAGAAGCCCTCGGAGCGCAACGCCAGCTCCGCCTGGGCATCAATCACCTCCCAGCAGCGCTGCGTCAGCTCGGGCTCCTCGAACAGGCAGCTCTGAGACAGGAGCACGCAAGCATTCTTGGCACTTAGGCTGGTCTCCAGGAAGTTGACACAGGCGCGAGCCAGGTGGGGTACAATGTACTTCTTGGCAGCGTAAAGAGTTGCCAGCACTGTATCGGCACTTAGGTCAATCTCATCACAGTAGATGTACCTGTTTGGCATAAATATGTATTTTTTTAGTAGTGTACTGTAGTTAAAGGCATAGTAAGTCATTCTGGAGAAAGCTTGTTCGTATTTGAGCTTGATAAAAAAAGAATAAGAATAAAATACACAGATCCCTTCAATGCCACAGGGTGCTCCCTCAAGCTCTGCCCCACACATTGGCCAGAAGGTTAGCATAGTGCTGTGCGGTGCGTTCTGCACCGCTTTGTTTGTTTTCCAATGTACAGAGCTACAGTAGCGCTGTGTAGAATCATCTTATTATTCGGTCAGCATGCATAGAGAACTGGCAGCTAGAGGACACAAAGTGTATTACCTTGCAATCGCTTACTATACCTTCTATTAGAGATCACTTTGGACAGAATTAGGCTTAAAGGGATAGCCTACTTTTAGGATGCTTTTATGTGATCTGAGTAAAGGTTTGGTCAAATTCAGACAATGCATGTCTGAATGTACAATGTGTTCATTGTGGAATGTCTGTGTTTGTCATTTGTTTTGAAACCAACAACACAGACAGCCTAAAACAAATGTCCACACAGGAACAGTAATGTGCATCGTATATCATGTCATAATTCCAGTATACCATACATACTGAGTTTGATATGAAACTCAAAAAACAACACTGTTGGAAATTAATGAAAATACCAAATGCTGTCGATGCCAGGATCAGTGGGATGACTGTAGCAATATGAACAAACTGAACAGAACACCCTGGAAAATTGTATTCCTCCTACACACTGGCACTTAGATTGCACTTGGGGACAAGAAAAACAAAATTGGGAAATAGAAGTGATAGTGAAACAGCAGGGAGGGTGCAGAGAACAGGGCAAGAAAAAATAGGGAGTGATCCAGCATGGAGGAAAACGGGATAGAAATAAAAGGAAATGGGGTTTATTATCTCTGTGAGACGATCCAATAAAACTGCACACTTGTTGTTTTCTGTGTGCGAGCCTCTTTGCAGTGCATGCAATGACCTTCCATTTAAAAGAGGGCACTTCAATTATTTCTAACTAAAGTGGACACTGATAATTCATAATGAACATCCAAACAGTACCAGTACCTCTAAAACATTGATAAAAATAAGTGTATAAAAGTAAAATGTCATAAGATCAATGCCTTTATTGACTTGTTGGAGATCACTAGCCTACACAGTATACATATGACTTTCTTCAGTCAGTGTGAAACTAGAGATCCCATTACCTGTACCGTAGGTATGGTTGCAGATGAAACAGAAAGGAACATTTATAGAAGTTATGCACACTTACTTCAGCATGGCCAGGAATGCTGCTGGCTCTACATCTGGAATGCGGATTTCATCCTTGTTTTCAGCCAGTTCACCGTAAAACATAGCATGGAATACTGAGCTTCCCACCGCCAAAACATACTGTTGAGGTGAGACACCAAAACAGAATCTCAATTATTTCAAAAACCACATCAAGATATAAATATATACTGTATGTAATTTCTTCTAAATATATTAGTTGTTAAAAATCATTCTCTTCAATATATCAGTGAATATAACCCAATGTCAGCTGCCCACATGAATATAAGATCACTACTATTTCCCCTGGTGGCGGTGTGACAGATATCTAATGAGCCGGTTCCTGATTGCCTTTTGTGGAAAAAATAGGAAATTTGTAGTGGAGGGTTACAGGCACCGTAATTAATCAATACATGGCTGTTAAAGGGAATTCTGGCCATCTTAGACTTGGATCGTAGACCTTTTCCCATGTCTCTCAACTGTGGCAATCGGTTGTGACCAAAATCTAATCAAAAAATTCAGCTGAGAGTTCTGCTGATTCATTACAACCAGAAAATATGTCCACACCCTGTGACATTTTTTCCACATCACATTACAGACTTCTAAAGGTATTCTTAACCCTTGTAATGTACTCAGAAATCTCGTGTTTGGCCACACGACTGCGCCATCTGATTGTGTATGATTTGTGTGTTTTTCAATTGGCATTGCTGTGTGTATTTATTTATTTATTAATTATTTCTTCATGTATTTGTGTTTTTTTGTTATGCCTTTTAACCCTCATGTTGTCCTTGGGTTTCAAAGTCACATCTTGCTTTGCCAGCAGTGCACATCATATGTGTGTGTAAGCTGTAAAATTTGGTCTAGCGCCTTCTATCTGCCACAAAGAGCTAGTGATTTGGGTCATTTTGACCCAGAAGACATCACAAGGGTTAATGTTTTATGGAGTGTTTTATTGAGTGTTTTATCTGTGTACCTGTTTTGTCCATTATCATAATCTACAGTAGGCTATATGTGTTTTCGATATTTTCCCAAATGATTACCACATTGGCCCAAATGGTAAAATTATGGCTGAAATACATTGTCCAGAATTCCCTTGAATTAACTGTTTCTGTTAATGGTGCATTGGGATGCAAAACATGACCATATCATTTCAGGAGGCAAAACATTATGCTAAAATGATTTCCATTGTTGTTTTGTTGTGTGTGTGGGTGGGTGGAATCGGTAAATGAAAATAAATATACAGTCAAAGCTGAATAAAGTCCAGTGAAATAAGTAAATAGAAATCTAACAACCTAATTTAAAGGGGTAGGTTGAAATTCAGCTGTATAATAAAATCAAAGCCGTTGATACCTTTTAGCTGTCTTATCAGCGGGAGACACAACTTGAACAATTTAATCATAATGCATATACGAACCCCTGCCAAATGGCTACTATAAAGATTGCTAGGCAGAAAAACATGATTCTCCATTGGCATACAGCCTTGGCGTAGTGCAGTCAAATCATCCACAATGTTCTTTCTTAACGGCTTTCTATAAATATGCATAGTGCACTGCAGCAACCAATCACAGACTCATTTATTTGTCTCTCTAATAATGAGTAAAAAGGTGAATTTTGAATGGTACGTTAGAAATGAGTACGTTTTGGGAGCGGCCTGCCTAGTGAAATTGTGGCTGCTAAATCACTTGGCATATATTCAATATGACTGTTCATATTGAAATAGAGCGGTAATGATAATGACCTACTGGATGTCGTACATGGCCTATGGAAACAGGGAGCAATAATTTATGAACATCTGGTATATACAAAGGGGTCATAGCGAGGAATTTTACACAAAGAAATCAGTACAGCTTTAAAAGAACATCTACACAGACCTGCAAGTTACAGTTGGATTAAACAAATATACAAATATGGGCCTAGACGTCTGATTATAATAGCTGCTGAAACTGCTAAAATCTCAAAATCAAATCAAATAAATGAGCACAAAATGTGTAAAGGCTGGCGTGTCCCTTGTCTAACAAATCCTATTCATAAACGCATTTATCATTCCGACTGTGTGTTAGGTACATTTGATTAAAAGTTGAGTAATTGCAGAATTGTGCATGGGAAGAAAAAATTCGCAAAGGAGAGACAAAGGAGACCATTTTTGTGTGAATTGACTGCGCAAGAGGACAGCCCTTCCTCCTCCATTCAGTCAGGCTCTTCATCCTTCAGACTCATTTACATAAATAATTGAAGAGCGTTGTGGAGAGACACATGGTGCGGAAGTGAGAAAAGCACGCGGCTCCATTATGACAGAGAGGAAGCTGATTTGTGCTGATATGATAACACAAAAACAATAGTCTGGCTGTGCTACTTGCTTGTTAATGTCCTCCCTGTATAGGCAATAGGCAGGAAAAAGTCTTACTCTGTGTCCAGGGAGGCGCTGGGTCCCGCCAGTCTGACCCACCACAAAGTGAACATCAGCCATCAGCTCATTGTTGAACATAACAGAATTCCTGTGGTGGGGGATGGAATCACAAGAGAAGAAACGATGAACACACTTTTACTCTAATTTACGTCTAATTTAAGTTAAAGGTATCCTAGAGAAAGCTTTTTGATATTTCAACTTGATCAAAATAAAACACCTCTCCCTTTAATGCCATAGGGTGCTCCCTCAAGAGCTTTGCCCCACACATTGGAAATGCATTGCGAAGGATAGGATATTGTTGTTGTGTGCAGTTTGCACTACTTTGTTTGTGTTCCTGTTTATGGTGCAAGGGCTGTGTAGAAGTACTGGAGAATTTTTTCAGCACGCACAGAGAACAGTAAGCTAGCGAGGAGCTATTTGGTGAATTTGACAAAAAGTGTAATATCTTACTATACGTTTAACTCTGACTTAACTCTAATGTAAGTCTAACTTAATTTTCTCTAATTTTCTAACTTAACTCAAACTTAACTCTAAATTAACACATTTTATATCTTACGTTTGAGCCTTTCCTCTTGTGAGGATACAGTATGCTCCTTTAAAAACAGAGAGGGTACACAAGCTAGTAGGCGATGGTAAAAGCAGACATTTCAATCCAGATTATTCCAGATTAAGGGCCTAATTTATGAGTACCAGTAATATTGTTCTGTTTGTAAAACAAATGGAATCAGTTACTTCTCAACATTTAATTTCTACTCTTAAATACTTATAGACATGTAAGTACAGAAATCAAGAAAGCACAATGACAAAATAAGATCAGTGGAAAACCCCCCACTTTGAAAAAATAGGACCAACAATAAAGCGCTCTTCATATATTATTAAACAGTGGAACATATTGGGGTAGGTAAACAGCCCCATGATCTTCTAGAGAAACAACAAAGACAGGTCTAAAAGCACACATTTGCTCCTGCCAGCTGGGGTCTTTTACAGAATGGCCAAGGTAAATATTTAGCTTTTAGCGCAGCTAAACCCCTGCCTGTTGTGCATATGAAACACACCCATGGTTTGTCCACTCTGTGCCTACAGTATGTCAAAGCGATGGTGTTGTCCGGACCAGAGTGGATGTAAACAGATACACAGCCCCCTGCAGTTTCAGGGCAGGGCAGGAGGATATCACAGGACATAAACACTATACTGCACACTTCCTCATTGATGTTAACATACATACATTATTATAACCTCGGTCTCTAACAATAATGAAAATTCTGTAATTGCACCAGTAAGTGTTAACAATTATTAACCTACAGTAAATATGTCACACTAATGTATGGGAAATTGTGAGCGCTGCTGAAGAGTGTAACAGGCAGCACCTACCTTTCTCTGATAGTAGAATAGAGTCCCTGCCAGTTACAGTTTTGTATAGTGTTGTTGTTGTTGAGGTTCTGCTGCTGGTACTGTTGCACAGTGGTGGCCGAGGCTGGCTTCTTGGTGGGGAAAATATCTGCTGCCATCTTCTTCTTCTTCTTACTCTTGAGCGTGATGATCTCGTAGCAAACTGGGGGCAACTTGGCGCTACCGCTGGTGTTGCCCTTCTTCGAGCTCTTACTTGACTTGCCCTTCACTGACTCTGGAAGCATTAAGAAGAACGTCAGACATTTCATGTTCCTTCCTTTGGCATCGACCATGAGTGTGTTCAACTGCCGAGCAGTAGGAGAACGTTCAGAGAAGACATTCACCGGGACCAGGCAAGCGTAGGGGGCGGGAGGCACTTTAGAGACACTTTAGTGTGAGATCCTTATCAAGGAACTTCCGGGGTGAGCCCCCTGATTTTGTCCACTCTTTCCCTTAGTGCTTGACTCAGAGTAACTTCTTCGTTTGAAGTTTAACCTGCAGAGACAGAGGCTTCTGGAGCTCCCATCCCTACTTGGTCCAGTGTGGTGAGACCTTTTTTTTCTTCTCCTCTCCTGCTCACACTTCCAGCGGGACTGGCGTGACAGCCCCAGATTTAAGACAGCTGCAGTGGTCCTCGGGAAATCCACTGCGCTTACTCACTATCTTTCTTCTTCCCGTTCTTCTTCTTTCCCCCCTTCTAATTATACCTCAGTGTCTCGGTCTTCTGCTCTGCCAGACTGCCATCCGCCTGTTCATACACTTCCCCAAGGTGTTTCTGCCTCCCTCTCCTGCGCGGAGCACAGTCGTCTGCAGGCTTCGCTTGCCGCGGATGCTGCGCGCTCCGCTATGACACTTGTTCTGCTGACTACAGAGGTTGAATGGAAAGAGCGCAGAGGAGAGAGAGAGAGAGAGAGAGAGAGAGAGAGAAAGAGAGAGAGAGAGAGAGAGAGAGTGTGCGCTCGCATTTTATTGTGTTCATGGATGA
>JAODUG010000001.1:18339-39499 GCA_027564795.1 Aphredoderus sayanus | reverse complement strand
TGATGTGCACTGCTGGCACAGCAAGGTGTGTGTTTAAAACACAAGGACAACAAAAAGGGTAAAAGGCACAAAAAAACGACATAAATACATAAATAATTAATAAAGAAATAAATACACTCAGCAATGCCAATTGAAAAACACATAAATCATACACAATCAGATAGCGCCGCCGTGTGGCCAAAAGCGAGATTTCTGAGTACATTACGAGGGTTAACAACCAAGGTATGCAGAATACCATCTCTGAATGTACAACACATCGAACGTTGAAGCAGATGGGCTATAGCTGCAGAAGACCACAATGGGTGCCACTCCTGTTAGCTAAGAAAAGGAAACTGAAGCTACTGTACACTTCACACAGGCTCACCAATATAGGACAGTAGAACATTGGAAAAATGGTAGGGCCAGAATTTGCCGTTGACAACATGAAGGCATGGATCCATCCTGCCTTGTATGAACGGTTCAGCCTGGTGGTGTAATGGTGTGGGGGATATGTTTTGACACACATTGGGCCACTTAGTACCAATTGGATTGTGGTGGAATGGGAGATTTGCATCATGGATGTGCAGCTGACAAATCTGAGCAACTGCATAATGCTATCATGTCAATATGGACCAAAGTCTGAGGAATGTTTCCAACACCGTGTATGCCACAAAGAATGAAGGCAGGGTGTAGCAAGGTGTGCCTAATGAAGTGGCCGGTGAGTGTATAACCCCCCACAAACACAGGTGCAAACAATAAACTACTAACAGAAAGCATGTGTCTGGGCACGTGGATGAAAGGTAGCAGGTGGCGGGCGTACACCGACAAGAACAGAAGTAGGGTGCGCAGCCCATCGGACCCGGCCGTTACGACCTGTGCATTTCTGCCCAGTGGAATTCTTAGTTTGTACATCCCTCTCAATGAACCAGGGGTAGAAGGCATAGAAGATGCTTTGGATGGGGAAGCATCTGAACCGTGATGCTCCGGTCTCTCCACAGATGTTCTATGAGGTGTATGTCTAAGCTTTGACTGCGCCACCCAAGGCCCAGTGTACGCTGTGGGTCTTTGTCGTGCTGAAAGGTGAACCCTTATCCCAATTTAAGGTCGAATGCACTATGATCCAGGCTTTCTGTAGTCTAGTGTAACCAGACCCAACATTCACTTTGTGAATAGGGTCTGGCAACGATCCATTGGGAAATGTTAACTGTCTTTGCCTCCTCCTGGGCGTATACCTCTGGTAAATTGAAAAACTATTGGACAGCATTTAACCAATCGTTGTTGCTACAACTGTTGTGATCACCTCCTAGCACTGCCATCATTTAGAAACATGCTTGACTTCAATGTCATCGCACTAACTCACCCTGATAGTCTGCCAGCAGGGTGGCTGTGAAAATGCTAATGCGAACAGGGTTTCCAGACTATAATCTCAATGAAACTAATTGAGCTGAGAGCAATAGTCGGGCAGAGCCAGGCTAGGCTTTTTGTGCTCCTGGGAATAAGCAATACTGTGCATTTAGAAATTGTTTTAAATCTGCAACACAATTAAATTATAGTGTCAGTGTTCAAATATTAAAAGCCACTGTAAATACAGTATAGCATTCATTTAAAATTGCTGTAGAAACCTAGCTGAAACATAATTGGAATTCTGTTTAGGTGCTCCATTCATTTCTACTAATTCTTTTTCTCACATCTTTCCTCTTCCACACTCTTGATGTTTTTTAGATTTTTTTTTCCAACTCTTCTCTTCTTCAGAATGCTACCGATAGCTCTTCCAATTCCTCCCAGAAGAAGGAGGCACCTATGCAGATGTTGGCCCCTCCTGGCTTCTGTGAGGCCCGCCGGCACCACTGTATCCTGGGCCACTTCTACGACCAGCACCGGCCATCAGACCACTACTTCCTGGACCAGGTGGGTCAAGGGCATGGAAAGGCATAAATCTACAGTCGATGTTACCAAGTAGAATATAATGATCTTCACAATGTTCACAGCGTAGACATACACACGTTATGTACAGCATTATTCAAATTCAAATTAAGCTGTTTGATGTTGAACTTTAGTTTACTTACTGAAAACCTAAGAGGTGCTTATGTTTTAGTTTTTTTGTTCGGTCTGTCCTCACTTCTGTTTGACATACCTGTATCTGTGCACCGCTTGATGTAATTTTCATGCTAATGTCACAGAATAAAAAATGACCAGAACTGCAAATGGGAAGGCTGAGGTCACTAGACATACTGGTATAGGCTGAATTTATTTATTACATTTATTTAAGAAATAGCTTTAATCTTTAAATGAAAATCAGTTTGAAATATATTTCACTGTGCTGCTGTTGACCCTTGGTACAACTGTTGTCAAATATGCCCCAGTCTGTGGCCATGTTCCCCCCCCACGTCAGCGTCCAGGTGGAGGAGGAGGAGGTTGTTCGCATCAACCCCCATGAGCGCAGCTGGCTGACGGGCTACGAAGACTATCGGCACGCCACGGCCATGCACACTAAGCCCCTCCAGGCCAGCAACCTGGCCAAGAGCGAGCCCAAGCACAGCCCCGCCTACTGCGAGGTGCGGCGCGTGTGGGACTCCAAGGTGGTGGTGAGCGGCCAGCCGCGCGCCCTGAAGAGAGAAGGGGAGCGCTGGCGCTGCGTCTACTGCCAGGATACCTTCCAGAAGGAGGAGAACGGGCGGGGTCGCTGCCAGGAGGCCCCGGACCCTGTCCAGACGTGCATCCACAGGGTCAGCTTCATGTGGTGTGCTGATAGCCTGCTGTACCACTGCATGTCAGACCCAGAGGGGGACTTCTCGGACCCGTGCTCCTGCGACACTAGCGATGAGCGCTTCTGCCTCCGGTGGCTGGCGCTGGTAGGGCTGTCGCTGTTGGCCCCCTGCATGTGCTGCTACGCCCCCCTGAGGGCCTGCCACCGGTGTGGGGTGGCGTGCCACTGTTGTGGGGGCAAGCACAAGGCTGTGGGCTAAGGCCCCATAGCCCCGCAGGTTGACCACACACACACACACACACGCACTCATATGCACACAACTGAAGATGGGCTAGCCTGAGCGATCAGACTTTTGTGGGTTGTTACAAAAGCTAACCCCTCCTCATGTCTCTAAAGGATGGAATGGCATTTTTGGAAAAAAATTATTTTGTTTTGGTTAATTTCTTGGTGTGTGTGTGTATATATGTGTGTGTATATGTATGTATATATATATGTATATGTGTGTGTATATATATATATATATATATGTATATGTGTGTGTATGTGTGTGTGTGTGTGTGTGTGTATATATGTATGTGTGTGTATGTGTATATTTATATATATGTGTGTGTGTGTGTGTATGTATGTAAAACAGGTACTTTATATTTTTACAATGGTGTATTTTAACAGCTTGAATAGTGTAATGTGAGGTCAGTATGAGACAGTAGATTATGTGCCCAGTTTATCAACACAGCACTACTAAAACATTATGTCTTAACAAGTTTACTCTGTCATTTACATTGTTTTTTTTAAAGACATCAACACCAATACCGATTTGACCCATTTGAAAGAAACCATAGTTCCAAGCCTTTCTGGAAGTTTATTTGCTTGACATTTGTATATCATTCTGCCTTATGTCAAGATGATGTTGGTTATAAGAAAAATAAATCACACAGAATATAGGCCACACCTACAAAATATCAGCACCATCTTTTGTAATCTTGATGAAGTTTATTGGGTGTAGATCTGTTCAGTTCCTGGCTAACTTCCTAACTCTGGGACACAGCATATTCTAGAAAATGTCTGCCAATTCAACAGTGAGAGAAGAGAACTTTCCAGAACGTCTTGGAGTTTTTATTTTAATTTATGAAATGTTTGATCTGTAATTAATTATGTTTATTAGTGATGGGGACTTATGAACAAACATTTTGTTTCACTTTTATAGTGTGATTGAAAAATTTATAATTCTGCTTCTGGTCAGTATAAAGCAGTAAACAGCTGTATATTTTAGTTTTTATTTAAGAGACCTTAGGGAACATGGTAGACCCACCACATACTCTGTGTGTGTGTGTGAGTGCCTGAGAAAAGGACAATATTTGTGTCAGCAGTCACATTAATGAGTCATTGATGAGGGTAAGTTTTTTATATATATATATATATATATATATAATTTCTTTTAAATAAAAAACGAAATGTAAAAAAACATACTTTAATTCATACAGGTATACCACTAATTGTTAATTGTCAAAATTGTATTGGGAATTCATCCTAAAATTACATGATAAATATTGTTTTCAGACATTGATAATTCATGATAATTCAGTGCTACACACTACCCAGCCTTGAGCAAGCAGGTAAATGTATTTGTAATGTAGTGTAACAGTTTCACTAAATCAGCTAAATAGGATGCAGTGTGAACTTTAGTTTTCTCATTTTCTCAAACAATCACAAAAGCCAAATGAGTAGGTGGGTAGGTGTCTAGTAGAAACATTTATTCATATGTATATATTCACAACGTGTATTAAGTGATAAACATGTTTAATAGTTACAATTTACAATTTAACAATATGTAATTAGAATGCCTTAATGTATTATTCTATTTCTGAAATTAAATGAACTGGCTAACATGAAGCAAGTGGCTTCAGATTTTACTCTCCTTTAAAGATTATTTTATTCATAAAGGTAGTGTTTTGTATTCATTTTGTACACTGCAAGAAAGCAGCGACTACTACTAGGGCCAAATACTGTGAATAGACACAGGAGCAATAGCAGCTGCAAAAGTATTGCATGAAAACCCACGCTGTCTCCCAATAGAGATGCAATACTTCCCTGTTTCCTGTCTGTAGTGAGCGAGAGTTGGTGTGCTGCCCACCTCTGGCTTTAGCCTAGTTTCTCTGGTGGTCTGCAGTGTTTTTGTGTATCTTTTCCTGACTGCGCTGGGAATATTGTGCGGCATGCACCAGGATGTTATTGAACACATGATAACAGAAGAGGAAAACAATTGCGGCGTGTCCTCAGAAAGACAGCGGAGAAGATGAAGCCAATTCCCACGCTGCCTTTGTGGTAGTGTGGGTTGAGACTACAGACCCTATGTGTTTGATGTCTGCTGCTAGTTGACGTAGACATTGAGCTAAAACAACCAATTTTTTATTAGCATAAGGTCAGTATGTACTGTAGTGGTCGTTTTCTTGATAAGACTCACTGTTAGCACTATTGCCCCTAAAGCAGGAACAGACACTAACAGCTTTAGTATCAGGCAATAAGCTCATGTTTTCAGATATTGTCCTTTCATGACACACTTATCAACACCCTAAGTTTCCAGATTCTCAAGTTTAACATTGGCTACAGCTGAGAATCTCTACATTGGAGTGTTACTACAGCTGTTTTCTGGACACAACGTTCAATTGAAGTTATGATCTTGAACTTTTTAAATATATTTAGACAATACCTATTGTTGGTTGTTTTGTTCATCCAATCCACATGTGGATGTCAATAGCCCTTTTCTACAAATCTCAGCTGCTATACTGTGTTCACACTGTGTTCTTTCCCTAACCTCAACATTTCCTGTGTCTTCTGGCTGGAGCTGGGTTATAGTCAAGCAGACAGGAAGGTCTGAGACATGAAGTGACAATTGTTTGTTTTCAGCGGATGTTTTGAGGTTCCTGTTTTCACCAGCAACATTCGGGGGGCACAAAGGAGGAGCCCTGTATAGGTCTGGGCTGCCTGTGGGGAAGGAAGTGACTGAACCCTTCCCTTATCTACTTCACTGACTGCAATGTTCCTTCCTTAGGACAAATAAAAATACATGCAAAGTTTCATTTTATTGGTGGCCTTGGTGGTCATGTGTCCAAAATGTATGAGCATGTGCACACAGAATGGCTGGGAGTGGTCATCCCATAATGGTTTACATTCTAATTGTGAGTAGGCTACATTGTGTCCACTGAGCATCATAAGAGCATCATAATGGAACAACCAACTTTCACAGCGTTGCCCAGAACACATGCCACTGATTCCAACATGTGGCTAACTGAACGAAAAAGAGAAAATGTTGCATAATTTCTGAGAGTGGAGCAGGCACATGCTAAACAGCTCATTGGCCATAAACAGTGGGGAATATAAAACACCTCACCTTGGCCTCCCTGCCAGAGAAAGGAGTTGTGTTGAGTGGTAATGGGGCTTAGCATGTGCACACTGCCCAGCAGCATCTGTGCTGACTGTATGTTAATCTGGGCTTCATTTAAATAGGCCCCTGTATGTCTGCCTAACTCCCTTCAGTGAACATGATAGTCTCTGTCCCAACTCTCTTCCAGCCCCAAGTCTCTCAAGCAGAGCCATGTGTTTTATTATTTTTTAGTCAGTGCTTCAGGACATTTGGACTTACCCTCCTATAATATAGGTGTTCCATTGCTTGCTACTGCTCATATGCAGGGGTCATGACCTTAAATTCTGATCAAATATACAGTATTTTGAAAATGTCATTTCAGTTGTTAAACCACGCCGTATTCATCCTGCTGATTCTCATATCCATCATGAATGTCAAAAACACCCTTTTTGTGTCAGCCAATTGGTCCTTCTTTTTGGACGGGTTGAACAAGTCTCATTTAATGGGAGACAATTCATGAATATGCATTCTGTTTAGATTGATAAACAATCAATCATTTTATTTCTTTAGCTCCATTTTCAGTCATATTTTAATGCATATGCTGTGGCTGTTATTTGGTGTAATAGTAGGATACTGCTGCTGGACATTTCTATGCAGGTAATGCAGACCCTTGCATAGAGGTCAGTTTGTGTAAAGGCCATCACTGTGGAGACTCCAATGGGTGTGAAATCCTTGTGAAGTGCCATGGTGATGGTACAACATCAAAGCAAGTCAGTGCAGTTGAATGGGTTCTACATCAATGCCACAGAGGAATAGGTTACACCCCACCCACCCTAACTCTTCTAAGACCTATTCAATTATTGGATTATTTAACTAATGCCATTTTGGTCAAACTTAATTGGTAATATTTATATCAACTACACGAGACACTAGGTATTCAGAATACTATACAAGGTCTTTATAAATCACTTTGCTTTATTTAAATCAGCAGTGGACAGTTATGCTACAAAAAAACAAAGGGCAACCAAAAACAACATGCAAGAACTGTACTTGGCACTGCATGACTGTTAACTTTAACATATATTTCTGTATATATTTATTGCATGTCATGTGCCTCCAGTAGACAAACACCAGCTCAAGAAGAGACTACAAATGCCAGCTTTTACGTGGTATCCATTTATACAGACTTCAACATTTGTTAGAATTACAAACATTTCAGTAAGTATTTTCATTATCCCCAGCTCACAAATTTATGTTGACTACAGTCAATGCCAAGAAGGAAAGCAGGAGGGCCAGGAGAGAGTTGGCTCTTGGTTGTTGGCTTATTCAAATGTTAAAAGAATGACTGAATTAATTACAGTTGTACAAAGTGTGCAGAGCCTACCAATACATGCAGTATTCTTTGACTCTCCAAATAGCCTTAATAAGTACCTATCACAATAACACCTCACCTACAGTTTTGTTTGGTCACAATTATTTTCAGATTGGATTACAATTAATGCATCCTGCATTCACTGGTGAAGGTATGTACACATGGCACAATACATTTGTGACAAATTTTGCAAGAGTCCCCACCCCATCAACACACTGGAACAAATAACATTCAAAATTGTACATTTAATAACATCTTAAATTGTTACAAAAATGACAGCTATTTATCAAACTATGATCTGATGATTCTTAACTTGATACAGAGGATACCCAGTCTTATATCATCACAAACCCAACTAACCCCTATCTATTAAATACTACTACTAGTTTTCCATTGGTTTATAGATGTCCCACTTCCAAGTTTCTCCACTGTTTAGGAGGACAAGGCATCAAGAATGTTGAAAAGAAAAAAAAGGAATCGTATGAGAATAAAAAGAATAATACCACAGCACCAATCCATGACTGACTCACATATTTGAAATTGGATCTCAAAACCAGCAAAATATAACAGACAGGGTCAGGTGGTTTTACAAAAGGCTGCCATAACCCTCAGTAAACAATAGCTAACATATGATGCTCTACCACAAAAGCACCAATCCTCTCATTCCTAACCACTGTTTCAAACGTCATTAATTGTTTTATTAAAATTAGTACTTACTGCCATATCAGAATATTTTGGAAAACTTTAAATGCAACTCCCAGAGCACTCTGGCCAAACTAGGAGGGTGGGAAACAACGTGGGCGATAAGAAGTGAAATTAGGAAAAATCTAAACAGAAATGACACTGGCTGCTTTTCTCTAAGATACTGGCATGGCGTAACCACTGGAGGGTAACCGTAACTACTCAGTTAACATTTTATTGCCCTAGGGTAGCATGTTTAAACACAAGTGGAAATAAACAAGGGATTGCATTGTGCAGTAATGGAATCACAAAACACGGTGCAGCTCAATATTACAGTATCGCAGGCAAGCATCTAGGTTGTTTGTAAGCAGACCAGTGGGTGCCTTCACCACCTCCCTTAAACTTTACGTATACTTGCTCATTTGTCCGTCATGTGTTTCTTGCTGCTGATAAGGTAAAGGGACTGCAGGACAGAGTGGCAGATGACACAAGGAGGTAAAGTATGAGGGAGGCCGAGAGGCAGGTTGCGGAGGTAGGGAAGGGAAGGAGGTGGAGATGGTATGAGGCCTTTATCTGACGGTGACACCCAGCTTCTCCAGGACACGCACGCCTTTCTCCTGGTACTCGTCCCTCGTCAGCCAGAAGTTGTCCTTGTCCTTCATGATGTCAGCCAGCACGGCCCCGCCCAGGAACACCATGTGCTTACGCCGAGGGGGGTCCTCGATACGGATCTTGAATTTCTGCAGGAAAGGGGAAGACATTGGTAGAGAGGGGCAAAAACAAAACTCCTATAAAACAAAATAGGATATAAAGGTGATTCCATGGAATCAGAATGAACTGAAATGAATTCAATATACAACAGACATGTCCAAAATAGGGGCCCACGATACAAACATAAAAATAAATAAATAAATACTTAATATTAAAAGTGTAATGATCATTTGACGAGGAGAAAATAGACCCTAACTCTGTAAACCTGTGTATGTATATATGTATAAATAAAATAATGAGAGAAAAAAGAGGGACTAGTTTAATGCTTTCAGTGGGATGTTGCAGTTAAGCAGTTATTTATTTTTCTTTAACATGGTGTAATAATCTATTATGCTGTTCAGATTGTATTTGTTTTGAATGGTTAGATTTATATGCAATTTGTTTATATACATTAAAAAGTTATACTTTAAATGCAAATGTTTAATAGCATTTTTTTCATTACAAATCAATGCATTTTTATTTATGTATGATTTCAGTATGATTTCATTTTAATATTTAATATAGTTGTTTTAACACCTATAATAGTCAAAGTCGTACTTAAAAAAATAATTTTTTAAAGAGCAGTTTGGAAGCCAAAAGAGCTATTTTCAGTCAACTGAGTCAAATAAGCCTGTGCATGGCCGATGCATGAAAAAGATTCAGAATGCTCATCACTATTTCAGTGCTGTAGTATATACAGTCTGGGACCTTACTGATTTCAAGTAAACTACAAGCTTCAATATAACATGCCGCCACCACCTGGTGGCCAGTACCAGGTAACAAATGGAAAGTAGTAACTGTATGAATCAGGACTAAGAACTAATAAATAACATTAATTAAAAATATTTTACCAACATCAAAAATCCAATTAATTACTGACATTGATTTGCCAGCCAAACCAGGAAGGCAGAACATACAGGTTCCAGAAGGTTCACCCCATCTTACTATCCTGACCGCGGGCCATGAGATGAACAATGGCTGTCCTTACCGAAAGCTTGTCCACGTCTCCCTTCAGCACACGCTCCAGGTACAGCTGTTTGAGTTCTCGCTCCAGGCGAGAAGGCAAGCCAGGGTACATGGTGGAGCCTCCAGACAGAACAATGTGCTTGTAGAACTCAGCCCTGCCCGACAGGAGTGAAGAGGAGAGACACAAATACAAGGATGACAATCCTAAACAGCCATATCTTTGAATAAAGCACACCATGCAGCATGAAGGACATATTGTGGAAAGGTTTCAATCACTGGTTTTCAAAGTGGGAGTCATTGCAGGTAGAGAGGAATAACAGCAGACCTGGTGTCGATGTCAGCAGCGTGTATGGTGTTGAAGAGCAATTCAGCCACACCCACTCCCTCCACGTTGATGAGGTGGGGTTGGAAAAGAGCCTCAGGTGCCTCAAACCTCTCTCCTCCCACTTTGATCACACGGCCATCAGGAAGCTGGAGACAGACACAGCAATGTATAGTGAGAAAGTAGCTTACAGTCAATTCTTATAGACCGTTATAAACAACAATTCCTGATAGGAGGCTTGTTTATGATTCAGCATGAATGTGCCACAGAGGGAAATAGAAAGCAAGTAGAGCTTTATCAATACAAACATTTCTATGAGCCCTCTTGAAAACAGAAAATGAACATGGCCTTGATGGCTTCTTGAAGGCAGATTGCATGAAGTAGCACGAGAAACATTTTTGCAAGAAAATAATGGATGGGATTCTACTCAATTACAGAATAAAACATTTAACAATTACTTTGATTGCGGTAAGAAACTAATCAGTCAGGGTCCAGGTGTAAAGTCTTTAGTAGCAAACATGTATAGTTTAGTTGATTAAGACTGCTGTAAGTAACAAAAGATACATTGGGGACTGACCGTGTAGGACTCCACAAGCACAGTGGTCTCCAGGGCCAGTTTCTGCTCCTGCTCGATGTTGTAACCCACATAGCACAGCTTCTCCTTCATCATCCTCACCGTCTCAAAGTCAGCAGAGTGGTTGAAGGCATAGCCTCTAAGCAGCAGCAGCTGTCAGACAGACAGACAGACAGACATGGGGTAAGGCTCCAGTCCAATGTACATTAACACTACTACAGTAGTGTTAGTTGTAGTAGTGTAGTAGTAAGAGTGCTATTAAGGAGAGTCCAGCCACAGTCATGTGTAAACATATTGCTCTGGTTTCCTTCATCTGTTTTAAGTTAAAAAAAGATTCTGAGCTATCTTTCAGTTTAGTAATGCATGTAAACACCTTTAAACAGGCGTTCTCCAGTCAAATTCATAGTCAAAATCTTTGTATTATCCCATGCAGCCAGGTATACAATACTTCCATAATAAATAAAAACTGTAAATATTAAAAACAGGGTGTTTAATGTAGGCATTAAACATCATTGTTGCAGAGTGGCAGAGATAAAACATTTATGGCGCAAGGATTAAACTTTGTTCATGTTAAAGAACTTAAATTACATGCTCATGTTAAGTGGATGTCAACAAAGACAGTTCTGTGTAGATATACAGTAACAACAGATGTACGGTACATGTCATTCAGGACCACACACTCACAGAAGAGAAATAAGGCAGAGGCTAGTACCTTGATGAGGTAGCGTGTAATGTCCCTCCCGGCAATGTCCAGGCGCCTGGTGAGGTGGGGCAGAGAGAAGCCCTCGTACACTGGACATATATGGGTGACACCATCGCCAGAGTCCACCACCACTCCAGTCAGCAGCCCTGCCAACAAGGAAAGGACATGAAGACTAATGGTCTTTATATCCACCTAATGGTGTCCATCTAATGATGTGCATAATCCACCCAACTTATAACACCAATCGTCCTGTTGTACCAGGGAGAATTGAAGCCCTAGCCAAAGCTTACTTTTACTAACCTTTGTTACATTATTCTTGCAAATATTTGTGCTACTCAAGCATAACATAAAATATTTCAGTAAAATTTCAACATTTAGAGAGATTGTTCTACAGCTCTGGGAGAAACCACTTCACGCATTACCATACAAATGTACAGTATACGGACACACAAAACCACAGAAACAAATCTTTCTTAATTTCTTTCATTATTTCAGTTCATTATTTTAAGGAGAACAATGGCATTCTGGCTGCACACATCTCAATGCTAACCAAGATGTTCGTTTCCATCCCATGCAGTATTGGAGTTTAGAGAGTCAGGGGATTCCAAGAATCACTGCACAATTCATATAAGTGGGCATGGTAATGATTCACTGTGGCAGGATGCAGGCTAGCTGACTGTGTGTCTGTGCTACAGACGCACCCCAGCTGTGTTCAGTTAAGCAGCCAAAAACTGAATCTGATCCCTCACACTGCCATCTCTAGAACTGCTAAATGGATCCAGTTGGCTCCCATTATAGACCAGTGTCTGCATTTAACAGTTTCAGCAGAGTATGTGAATTTATGGTACTATTGAATGCTGTAGATAAAAGTATTCATTGCTCGTTTCAAACATGCCAGTATAGCAGGTGTTTTGGGTCATTTTCAGGCAGGTGAAGCTTCAATCCAATTATCAAAAAAAAGTTTAATCAGTCATTCTGGAGAAATATTAAGATTTTAATTGTTATAATAAAAAATAAAACAACAAAAGAAAGTCAGGGCTGTGCAGAAACAACAGATTATTTCTTTCAGCACCCACACAGAATGGGATGCTAGCGGACATTGAGTAGATATTCGCAAAATTAAACAAAAAGACTGATTAGCTTACAATCACTGACTACCAGTATTTTTATATACCACCTTTAAGAGTTTAAGAGGAGAGCTCAGGCATCCAGTGTTTCAAGTGATGGACTTACCTTGGGCATAGAGTGTGAGCACAGCCTGAATGGCAATGTAAAGCCCAGCAAACTGGTATGTTTCAAACATCACCTGGTAGAGGGAGCACAGGTTAGTTCATAAGTAATTTATTACAAATTACAACTGCAGGATGTAGCAAAACCTGGCTTCACGCAACACTAAAGAAACATGCTATGTGTAGCAGTTGAAACTTTCAGTGTGCCAACCTCGATTATCTTCTCTCGGTTCTTGGTGGGGTTCATAGGGGGCTCCGTCAGCAGGATCTTACAGTTGCGGGAGTCGATATTGAGCTTCTCAGGGCCGAAGGTGTAGTCCCACAGGTGTTTCATGTCATCCCAGTTCCTGACAATGCCGTTCTCCATGGGGTAGTTCACCTCCAGCATGGAGCGCAGCTCACTTGCCTCATCCCCCACCATCAGGTCCTGGGAGAGGGAAACAGTCATACTAAAGCCTTCCACGGTGAGAGCGCTCAAGCAGGTTTAAACTGCACCATTACCTTTACATTTCAGCAGCAGGGCTCAGTAAGACTAAATAGATCAGATCAAACTCAAGATGGTTGTTATAGTTCTTAACCCTCGTGATGTCCTCAAAATGACCCAAATCACTAGCTCTGTGACAGATAGAAGGCGCTAAACCTAATTCTACAGCTTACACACACATATGATGTGCACTGCTGATAAATACACACAACAATGCCAATTGAAAAACACACAAATCATACACATCAGATGGCGCCGCCGTGTGGCTAAATACGAGATTTCTGAGTACATTACGAGGGTTAGGATGATGAAACATGCATCTTTAGATTTCATGTCAAATCCCATTGTGGATCTCTTAATGGTATAATGGTTACCAATTCTACATCAAGTAGCATTTTATGTAAATTATAGTTGCTTACTTCCAGCTGCAGTAAACACTGTCTTTACCCCAACAAATCAGCAGTGGTAGTTAAATAATGCTTAACATTTTGCTTTTTCAAAAGCCTTAACATACAAGGGCATCTGGTAAGGATGCCTTGGGCACGTCCAACTGGAAGGAGGCCTCTGGGAAGACCCAGGACTAGGTGGAGAGATTATATCTCCACACTGTCCTGGGAACGCCTCGGGATCCCCCCAGTCAGAGCCGGTTAATATGGCTCGGGAAAGGGAAGTTTGGGGTCCCCTGCTGGTGCTCCACGACCCGACTCCGGATAAGCGGTTGAGGATGGATGGATAAAATACAAGGATGATTCGGTCTCAAATTAATATATTTTACTGGCATGCCTTCTCCAATATGTGCTTAGTGATAAAGCAAATCAAGCACACTCTAAAATGCTGAGATGTATTAATGCAATTGCCCTAGGCAGTTTTTACAATACAGAATAAATTCTAACACCATACTCTTGTATCTAAAGGGCATCTTGGCTCTAAACATTTCACAGAGCACATTGTAACAGAAGATTAGTCAAGCTGTAGAAGTTGTAACCAGTAGAACAAAATGTCTGGAAAATAAAGTTAACATCTTCACTGTCTAGACACTAATGTACTGTACGTGAGACTTGCGACTAATACATTTGTCATCTTCATTTAATTCCCATTAACACAATAAACTTATAAAGTGTAGTTATTATTCAAACACTTAATAATAGCAATGATAGCATAGCAAGCTCCAATAATTAAAGGAGAACCAATGGAGTAAATGGGATGCAAACGGTGTGCTTTACTGGCATGGTATTGTTTTAGGGACTAGGTCTACTGTACTGGAAAAAATAATCTAGATGGATGAAATAAATGCTGCTGGCAGACAAAGTGACAAAGATTGGTATAAATGAGGTCCCAAATAAAAAAAAAATCTTACAGGATAACAACAACATAATGTTTGTAAGGCAAACAGTGGTGATAATGAATATATGGTTGACAGCTTGAGGATGAGGACTCAACAGTTTGACAGACATGCTCACCTTGATTTCAATATTTCCCACTTTGGCTGTAGAGCGAATGATTGGCCTGCCAACCAGTGCTGGAAAGATGTGCTCTGGGAAGTTAGACCCAGCATAGCCACACTTGACAAACTAGGATTGAATGAGACAAAGGTTACTGGAGAGAAAACCAAAAATAATGAGTCTGGTTTCACACTTGGCACTTTTTAGCAAATACAACTAGGTAATACTTCAGCAGACACTTTTATCTCAAGCAAATTATTCAGTAGTCACAAGTAAAATGCATGTAGGGGGTTAGACATCTTCAAGAATGATTAAAGCAGACCAGCCTAACCACTAACTTATCCTCATAATCTAAAATTATGAAGGTACCCTCAGTCCCCTGAAAACATATCCTAACTGTGACTGAGAAGCAAACACAAACTAAAGAAACATTTTATAAATCTTTCCTCTTTGCACTAGTAAAGCTTTAGCATAGCTTATTTTAAGTTTCAGGTTAAGCATACAGTAGATAGCTACTGTAGCATTTTAAGATTTTGGTTAACTGCTCCCATTTTTGTAGTATTAATGTTTATGATGTTTTCAAAGAAACAAAACATAGATACTACAGTATTTGTTGGAAGTGGTATGCTACACTATTTCTGTTTAAGTGGCACCTTTATAACTCAGTTCTCTCTTCCTGCTGAGCAAACAGCCTAACACATAGACCACCGAGTTCAGTCAGAGAATGACCAATTGAGGCTGAAAGATGGTTGCACACTGATGTTATCATTGGTTCTCAGAGAACCGGTGTTTACAATGTAGGAATGTCATTATGACCAGATAGGCTTAGGATTGCTTTGCTTGCATTACAGGCTTACTCATGTTCTGTGAAAAATGGTAAATTATGTTTAACCTGTCATATGTGGCACGTGAACACAACCATAGCATTAACTTTTTTAATATATACTATCCATACTGTTTGCTGCTGTAACTCAGTATCCCATCTTATATTGACTACAGAAAGCAACAAAACAGGTATTATGCATGCAGCCATCAGAAATTAGTGAAGCAGAAATGACAGCCTTCCTTACATGGCAGTATAGTTTGACTTCCTCTCTCGTTAAAGACATGCGCATTCGTTCCCATAGTTAAACCTTAATTTAATTAATTTTAAAACTGTGGTGATATTTATATATTGACCGTATTACGTTGAATTTAGCATGTATTATATGGGTCTGTTTTGAGGTACCAGGATGCCAAACTGTGACTAAATCCACCGCTACTGTAACAGTTTAAATGTGTTACTGTAAGATGGGGGTAGTTTTAGTTTTTGGGTAGATTTATCTATCAGCACATCTGATTATTGAGATTGAGGAAAAAGCATCGAACTAAAGCAAAAATGCTTTCTAAACGTGCGTTAACGTTGACGTTATTAAACGTCGACGTTAAATAACACAAGATTTATAAAAATGCATTGCATGCTTGGAACGTTTAACCTATGAATATTATTAAAGTTAGCTTATACTTTATTTTGAAACTCTCAAGAATTCTGCAAATACGAGTTTTCTAGGTGCATGGACTTCAGTCCGTTTACCATTACATTTGAGCAGACCAAATGTAATTGAAATAGCAAAAAGATGACAGCCCATCTTCGAATTAAACCCAACCATCGATTGGTACTGCGTAGTATGATTAAAACGTTGCTACTGCAAACCAAGAACTATAGTAGTGTGAATGTTTTTGTGAATGTGTTTTTACCATCTGAAAAACACATTCATTTTACTACCCACCCAGGAAGGCTAACGCGTTAGCCAACTAGCTAGTGATGGATATGTCAATTCTTACTTCCTGTTTCTCATTACCTCACATTTTATGTGAAATGATGCATCTGAAAAGCAAAATATTATGCTTTAATGGGAGCTGTTTTTAACTTACCCCCGTTCCATTGTCACAAACCACCACTTTCCTTCCTTGACTGTCCATTTTAGCACTATAAATCAGCCGCTTCCCTGTGCCTGCTCAACTTACTTTGCGAAGGCGGAAGTCAAGTCACCACCACCCGTACCAGACTCTGGGACACTACGGATGGAACCACGTGACATGAGAATACCGCTGAATGCGACAATTTGTGCGACTGATTTGCTGCACAACAATCAAACCTATTGTACACAGACTACTACTTTTATTCGTGTGATTTGATTATACATATTCTGCAATAATTGCTTTCTTTCTCGCTAAGCCCAAGACCTTTGTCAATTAAACAGTGTTCCTACATATCTCTGAGAAACAATTTTGGTAACACGTCACACCGAGATTCAACAGATATAGAGACAACAGGGTGAATAAGTAAATGTCAGCTGGCGTTTACAACTGCTATTAATGAGAATAGTAACATATAATATAGAATATTCTAAAACTAGATGGCTTTGTTGTTCGATTTTGCTTTCTTTATTTAAGAATGTATCGATTTATCAATCATCAATCATCAATAATAATCAAAAATAATTAAATCGAAAATAACTTTTTCAGTATTGGTAAATTAATAAAGATGAAATTTACACAAGCAATTTGAACAACAAAGCAAAATATTTGTAGAAAAATATGGCTTAAGTTGAATGTTTCTGTGACTGAAAATGTTATAGTGTGATATAGTGATTTTAATGCATTTTATTGATTGATTATTGGTAAATTGATAAAGATCACCAAAATTAGGATTGATAATCTAAGGCACCAATGTTTAGAATAATTTGCATTAGGTTATATGTTACTATTCTCATTAATAACATTTGTTAACGCCTGCTGACATTTACTTATTCACCCTGTTGTCTCTTCTACCACGGTCCCTACATTTGGAAGGGAGCCTGGACGGAGGTTCAATGTCTGTTGAATCCTGGTTGTTACCAAAATTGTTTCTCACTGATAGCATTTCGCAGCAACATAAACATTTAAGTCAGAGTATTGTTCTGTTTATAACGCCACCATCATGTCAAATGTTGCTTTGTTCTGGTAGTATTTCTGATAGTTCATGAATCAATTCTTGAGTTCTGCTGGTTAACCCCACAGGCTGTAGGTGAACCCTCTGTGTTGCAAATGACCTAATGGAAATGTGTGTCTGCCCACATACATTATATGATTTATGCTCAGTAGGTTAGTGGTCGTACAGGTCTGCCACGTGTTTCACGCATAGCCGGTGATTTAAAATTAACATCTACTATAGGACAGCTGGGTTTCTGCGGGCCAATTTGATTGTTAATGGATTCATGACCACGTCAAGGTGAGGTGACTGCATGCGCATATGTGGACAAATTTGGACTACATCACCCATGAGTTCTATGTTTTGGTATTTCCTGGTAGGACTGGCAGCCATATTTGATTCGATTATGCTGTTCTGGTTGCGACAACTAGTTACGCTAGTTCTTTATGAAAACGGGGTTTTTCTTTGATTATACGTCAAGCTCTAAAGGTTAATATACGAAGAAATAGCGGTATCTACGGGGTAATTGGTATTCGTGTGTAGTCAACGATGAATCCCGAATAGTAAGTTGTACTTTTTGGTAATACTGACAATATGTTTGAGCTGTCATCTTAGCTTACAGTAGCTAGGGAGCTAACGTTCCGTAGCTAGCCCGATTTAAAGTACTGTATACAAAATGAACGGCAACAGCTTTTGTCTTTTGTGCTCACTGGAGAAGTAAATTAATAGGTTATTGTATGTATTGACGTTGTATTTGTTGAACGAAAGCAAGGTGATAAATATTATCATATTTATATAGCTTAACGTTGTTTAAACGAATAACTATGTCTGGGGGTTGGGCAAACAGCTTGTCAGCAAGTGAAGCAGCATAAAGTACTGTACGTTAACAGTAAAGTACTGTAACAGTAGTGTTGGCTGAGTATATTTTCTTGGGTTCTGAATGTCCTCTGGTATTTGCTTCGAATAAATACATGCCTTTATAATATAAATCCAGTTATGTAATTTTATCACATTGATATTACTAATCAGGCGGTGTCGGGATGTCATGCAATTAATTGTAAACAACAACCCCCGATGTTTGTCCTCCGTTGCAGTGACTATTTATTTAAACTCCTCCTGATCGGCGACTCCGGTGTCGGGAAGTCCTGTCTCCTTCTCCGGTTTGCTGTTAGTGTCTGTTTTTAACCTTGCTTAAAATGTCACAGAAATTGGCTAATTCGTTCATGTTATGTTTGTATGTGTAAACATTTGATGTTAAACCTATACTAATATTTTGTTTTTGTTGGTTCATTAGGACGACACGTACACAGAGAGTTATATAAGTACCATTGGTGTGGATTTTAAGATCAGGACCATAGAGCTAGATGGAAAGACCATTAAACTTCAGATTGTAAGTATATGCAAACGAGAACTCAAAATCATCTCCGAAAAATATTTTCAACTACTACAGAGATCCAGACATCCTGATATGTTAAATTCATCTCCCCTGTTTGACTTGGGTTTTACAGTGGGATACTGCTGGCCAGGAACGGTTTCGCACCATCACATCCAGTTACTACAGAGGAGCTCATGGCATTATAGTAGTGTATGATGTCACAGATCAGGTCAGTTTGGGTCTTTCTTAACCCTTGTGATGTCCTTCATTTTACCGAATTATGCCACGAGGCAGCACCATTTGATTGTGTATGATTTTGTGTGTTTTTTAATTGTCACTGGTGTGTGTATTTATTTATTTATTAATTATTTCTGTATGTATTTGTGTTGTTTTATGTGCCTTTTAACCCTCCTGTTGTCCTCGGGTTTCAAACACACACCATTTTGTGCCAGCAGTGCACATCATATGTTTGTGTAAGCTGTAGAATTAGGTTTAGCGCCTTCTGTTTGCCACAAAGCGCTAGTGATTTGGGTCATTTTGACCCAGAGGACATCACAAGGGTTAACATTAAGATTCAGTGGTATGCCACTCAGTTGCTAGAACATGGTCCTACAGTGTTGAATGTTATGGTTGCCATCATCAGGTTAAAGGCTGGTTAGGGGATCTGATCCATTTTTAGGATTTGACCCTAAATAATAACTGTACCTAACTTAATGTTGCCCATGTGGATCAGTATGTACTGAATTATTTAATGAAACACAGCCTTTTAGTCAGACACCAGTCTCCAAGTTTTTGTTAATAATAGTCTTGTTCTTGCACCCTGGCTTTAGGAGTCATTCAACAATGTGAAGCAGTGGCTACAAGAGATTGACCGCTATGCCAGTGAAAATGTCAATAAACTCTTAGTAGGCAACAAGTGTGACCTGACGACAAAGAAAGTTGTGGATTACACTACAGCTAAGGTAGGTAGCAGTGTTTAGGATCTAGTGTCATTACGCTATTACATTACAAGTATTTTGTATGTCTTATGCTGAAGCCACACTAAATACTGCAAATTTGACTGGAGTAAAAAAAAATGTAATCCATCTATGTCATTGTAAATAAAATAAAAAAGTTAACACCATATGTGAAAGTACCACACGTCCTCTTGGATAAAATGTTTGAGTCGACACGCCCACATGTGGCCAGTTCATAGGATGCACAGCATAACATCACTATGCATTTTTGCCATATGTAGTGGGGTTTTATGTTATTTCCATTTAATGTATACTTGTTATGATTTAAACACTGCAGTATTACTATAGCCAGTGGTAGTCTTCTGTTTAGGGTACTTATATATGTAGTGTATAGTGTCTTAGCAAAATAAACAGTTTTTTGGCTATGCAATTAATCATTTACTAGGAGCTAAGAACACTAGTTGACGAGGACCTACTCTTGAAGTCGTACATGCAAACTAGCATTGTCTCCTCATCCCATTCTCCAGGAATTTGCGGACAATCTAGGCATCCCCTTTCTGGAGACAAGCGCCAAGAGTGCCACCAACGTGGAGCAGGCCTTCATGACCATGGCGGCAGAGATCAAGAAGAGGATGGGCCCTGGGGCAACAACCGGCGCCTCAGAAAAGTCCAATGTGAAGATCCAGAGCAAGCCGGTGAACACGTCCTCCGGTGGCTGCTGCTGAGTCCGGAGCTGCCTCTTCCAGTCTCCCTGTTACCATGCTCCACAGGGATAGGCAGAGAAAAGAACAGAAGCGGGTGGAAGTGAGAAGAGTTTGAGCGGACCGGTTTGTTATTGTACTAGCAGCTACAATACCAGACTCCCTCCATCCCCTCTATGACCGCACATACATGCACACACACCACAGGGTCAGCAGTAGAACATATCCCACCGGCTATTTTATATAAATTTTCATTTGCATACCAAAATACATGTACCATCCATATGTTTAAGTCTAGTGTGATGTCACCTGTTGATAGGATCAGTATAGGGCCATCCCCGCCCCCTTCAAACAGTTTAGGTTTTTGGGAGATGAGTCACTTTTATAAAATATGTAGTCTTTTCTTTATTGGCTGTGGGTAATGGCATGACTTTGGCCTGAGTCTTCTGAATAAGTAAGCACTTCAAATGAAGCACATGCTTAAACAGCATCATGCATGTTAGCAGAATCTCTCTCTCTCTCTCTCTCTCTTAAATCTCACAAAGACAGAGAGATCAGGTGCTCAGTAGCACCATTACAGAGCATTCCATTTCAATGACTAAAGT